>JAGFPH010000156.1:223259-251878 GCA_018207615.1 Philaenus spumarius
AAATTAAAAAATGTTAACTTCTGGCAATTTTCCCAAAAGTTTCTCGTCGAGAGCTTTAATTCAAGTATAAGGTTGAGGGGGGTCCGATTACGGGAAGTGCCAAATAATTAATGTCAATGAATCAGTGTTACCGTCTAGCTTTATATAAGTAGATTAAAGCTCTCGACGAGAAACTTTTGGGAAAATTGCTGGAATTTAAATTTTTTTTATTTTGGAAGCACCTTTTTGACGGGAAAGATTTTTTAGATTTTTTAAATGTTTTCACTTTGAGCGCGTTTTGTAAGAAAACGGTAAGAGATAGTAAACAATGTTAAATACAAAAGTTGTAGAAAATTAAATTTCAAACAAGAGATTTTCCGTCAGATTCAAGATCCAATCATCCATTTAGCCACTATTCATCCAAGAAGGGAGGCTCCGCCCAACGTCTTTAAAGCTAGACGGGTTCGTCGATTCACTGACATAAACTATGAGGCACTTCCCATAATCTTACCCCCTCTCGACGAGAAACTTTCAGAAAAATTGCTAAAAGTTAACATTTTAAATTTTGAAAGCAACTTTTGGGCGGGAATTTTAAAAAATTTTCATTTTCCACTTTGATCGCATTTTGTAAGAAAACGGTAAGAGATAGCAAAAAAATGTTAAATACAAAAGTTGAAGAAAATTTAATTTCAAACGACAATTTTTCTGTCAGATTCAAGATCCAATCTTTCGTTCAGCCGCTATTCACCCGAGAAGGAGCTCCGGCATACAATCCTTCAAATTTCCCATGTTAATCTTATGGAGATAATGTTTAATGAGTTTGAGTCAGCTGCCAAATAAAACAGCTGATTTATGCTCGGTCACCTATGTACAAACGAACCAAAGATTAACGAGATTCTTTAGCGAATTTTCTAACTGCCAGCGAAGCGAAGCCAGGAGCCGAGCCCCTTGTTATTTATATTTATTCAAAAATCTATTTGTTGTGAAATAATGGTACATAATCATGGTAACATAATATAGTTTAAAAAGTTACGATTTCTCAACACAAAATAAAACAACAAAACAAAAACAAGATTACTATATTATTTACATAAACAAAATTTACACAAAATTGTAATTCTTTAGTATTACTTTGTCAGAACCAAATCTTCCCATATTGAGGTATATTTCGTATTTATGAATTGTAACAATGTATTAACATGATTAAACGCCAGGATAAATAAATTCATCCTAAAAAATTAAGAAAAAATATAACCTGTAGTTCTAACTTATAGTCTCTAATCCCAGTATGTTTCAAGCAAATGTTTCCGTATTGAGATATGTTATATTTATATTTATAACAATTAATTAACATATTTCAAGGCATTGAAAAAGAAATACGAATGAGTAACTTACTTTGAAAGGCTTTATCTAATGAAGAACTAGTGTCGCTTCCTGTCGGTCCATCACACGCTACTGGAGATTTACTTTGGTCGATGTATATCTGGCCAATTGCCTTATCTTACCTTATCTTGTTTACTGTTCCCTCTCTTCAAACATTGTTTGTATATTTCAATCCATTAGTGATAAAGGTTATTGTTTACTATTAGTTGGGTTGGTTTGCTTGAAACATACTGGGACTAGATACAGTAGGCCTACTATAAGTTAGAACTTCACGCTATTACGTTTCATTTTTTAGGGTGAATAAATTTTGTTGGACCTTTATGTTAATTCGTTGTTAGAATACATAAATACGAAAAATATCTCAATACGGAAAGATTTGGTTCTGACAAAGTAAACAATTACCCATAAAAGAGCATTTTACAAACTAAAATGCAAAATAATAATGTATAATAAAAAAACACCACTTGAAAAAAAACGTAAACAAAAGTTACAAGACGCAAGACAACCACAGAGCATTAGAATTAATCATGTTTAATAATTCTAATGCTCTGTGCAAGACAACAGACGATGCTAGTTGCATTTCTCGATCATGACTGGCAAACACCTGACTGAGAGAGCTTTATCATGACTCTGAACTTCAGAGAGATATAAAATATATTCCACAGCCAATTAATTGTCACTGGCTTATAAACTGTTTTAACAACATTGAAGTCTCATTAGATCGAAAACCATAGATTCTACACTAGCTTAGAACTTAGAAATCATTAATTTGAGAAATCGGAATAAGTCCGACCAGAGCGCAAAAGGTTTTAAGAAAAATCCTGGTAATATGCATATTAAACAGCGCAAACAAAATTCATAAAAAAATTATATTATATTTTACAGTTTATAAATCGTATTTTATTATTGTCGTTCAATCGCAGTACTATAGTGATTACATTTTGTTACACATTTTAGTTGATTTTGGTTACAGTAGCAATTACTAAATGTTTGAGATCACAAGACGATGACTTTATTTTGTTGGTATGAATTAAAAAATAGACCACGTGACAATTATAGTTGCATAATAATGTATAACCATAAGTGCCCACAGCCTCTCAGTTTCTTCATTTTTCTCATTTTTACATTTAATTTGACATAAAGTTGCTTTTAGTGTTTCCAACTGCTGAACTAAAAAGAGAAATAATAATAATAATATATATATAATTGATAATTGTAAGGGCTTCAATTTGATATGTAAGATGACCCACATTGCAATTTGAAAATTTTGAGATATTGACTTTTTAAACTTCTAATAGTAGTAAATTTTGAAACCTGCTAAAAATGTGAGAAATCCTACCAAAATTAGGTATTGTTTGAAAGGTCACATCATTGTCAATGTACTTTAAAAATTTTAGCTGTTAAAAAAGATTTATGTCAGATGTAAAAAGATATGTAAACTTAAGTTTGTATGATGTTTTGGGCCACCCTGTATTGACGGTGCAAGATAAATGAAAAACATTTTGTTTTAATGTGTACCGAGACCTTTAAAATGAAGTACAACACGACCTACCTTTACATTTGAAAATTTCCCAAAAACCAACCCCCACCCCCAAAAAATACCCTTTTAGGTCATTTTAGAGGGTTGAAAACATTTTTCCTGAATTCCTTGGGGTCGAAATATGGGGTTATGAGTTTAAACTAAATGTTTAAGTATTCTCGTTTCAATGCTATACAAGCCCTGATACAAGCCCAGGGCTATAGAATACAAGGGCTGGACCAGTTCGCCAAGGAAAGCGTTCCCGCCACTGCCACTGTGATGACATCACGGTGGTAACAACTGCTCCATTCCCAACGCTTCTTATAAGTATTTCTGCTACAATAATTTCAATTTCATAGCAAAGCTGTAACATTTTTATGATGCGCTTTTCTTTAGTTTTAGTATTGATACTACACAAAGCAATAAATAGACTGTAAACAATAATTAGTCTAAAGATATAAGCAGAAGACAGCGTTACAATAAAACTAATTCGTAGGTAATAAACCGATGTAGTGTACTAATGTCAGCATACTTTTAATTTTATTCTCTGAAACATTTCTGAAAACTAAATATGAAATTGAACAAAATGTGCCACATTATTGAAAATATTAGTATTTATTATAATAAACCACAAAAATTGAATGTCATACTGAAGTTTGATAAAACATGTATAATACTTATAAAATAAAACACATAAAAGTTATAAATACTTACACATAATGAGTAGCTTATATGCAGATATGCACATGACATAATAATTATTGCTGAAATTAAATATTTAAAAAAAAAACTGCTTTATAGAAATTTTCCTTTCTTAGGCCTTAGGGAATAGTAATTTAATAGTTGAATTTAAACAATTGAACTATTTAAATTTAAATTGATACTGTGCAATTTAATTTAGTCTAGAAGTTTAACTTAAAATTATGTTTTATTTTTGTCATCCATAATTTTATTACTCTAGGTTTAAATTTGATTATAATTATTTGTATATTATATATTTATTTATATCTAATTATTCTGACAATTTTAAGTGCATTTTGCTAGTAAAGATTTTTTTTAAACATTAAAGCTGCAGAAGAAATTACTTGAGGATCTTGGTAACTTTTTAACATGAAGTAATCTGGCTTGCAACTCTTACATTAAATAAATAATATTTTTTAATGTTTATTTTAATTTGAAGCTGATTACTTAAAATTTGTTTTTTTTTAATTTTGAGTTATCAATAATTACCGGTACTCTAAGTTTAAATCTTATTATTATTTATATATTATACATTTAATTTATTTATTTATATCTCATCATTCTGAAAATGTTTGTTTTAATGTACTGTATTTTGTTAGTAAAGGTGTTTCTTGGAATATTCAAGTAACGCTGCTGACAATATTAGCCTACTTGATAATCTTGGTATCATTTCATAAAGTAATCTCGTCTGCAACGTAACATTAAATACCTTGCTAAACATATAATTTAGGTAATTGTGTGTATTGCATATTTTTTTAAAGAAATTCATGGAATGCCTCTTCGAGAAAATTTGCATTGAATATGCGTCAAAAGGCGAAAATCTCGCGGAATTATATACCTTCTTTAAAAACGTGTACTGAGGAAAATAATTGCTCAATATTCACCAAACTTGCTAAACATATAATTTAGGTGATTGTGTGTATTGTATAACTTTTTAAAGAAATTCGAGAAAATTAGCCTTGAATGTTCACCAAAATGCGAAAATCTTGCGGAATTAAATACGTCCTTTAAACACTTGTACTGAAAAAAATAATTGCTCAATATTAACCAAATTCGCTAAACAACTTAGGTGATTTTGTGTGTTTTGTATAATTTTTTAAAGAAATTCGTGGAATGCCTCTTCGAGAAAATTAGCCTTAAAGGCGAAAAAGGCGAAAATCTCCCGGCATTATATACCTTCTTTAAACAGTTGTACTGAACAAAATAATTACTCAATATTAACCAAATTTGGTAAACATATAATTTAGGTGATTGCGTGCATTGCATATTTTTTTAAGAATTATCATCTGCAACGTTATATCAAATAACACGTGAGAGCTAAGGCGAACTGTGCTTACACGGAGTGTCTTGGTACCAGAGTGACGTCACATAGGAGGGGGGGGGGGCAAGAGGAAGGTTGGAACAGTCGGCGAGCGTCAACATCAAAGAAGTGGACCAGCCCTTGTATTCTATAGCCCTGATACAAGCCGGCCACCCGCTCTGATACATCCTGTATATATATATATATATATGTGATGTGCTCCAGGAAAAGGGACCTTATAATACATGAGACACATTTTGAGTTATTCACATTTTCTTGTAGTGTTTTTCTTACAGAATTCATTGGTATTTTTGAAAAAATTCTATCTTAATATTTGACAAAGTTTTGGACATTCAAAATATTATTTTTAAAAGCTTGAAGTTTCGGGAAATCGCGTTTAAAGTTTAACAATTTATATTTTATCTAAAGGTGTAGGATTTAAATTAATTTACATAATTGGTATCAAAATGTTGTAAATTTTCTTGGCAACAAAAGAATAATGAGAACACATGTTATTGCAAACTCCTTTTTTCATTTTATACCGAATGAATGATGTAAGGGGTGGTAAAAAAAATCAAAATATTATAGTATAAACTTTAATATTATAAAATTCACATTTTGTACATAACAATGTGTTGTATTATTGAAGCCTAAACTGTTTTTATGGTAATATTAAATACTGTAATTGTAGGCTGATTGATTTTTTTTATATTTGTTTGCTTAAGGTAAACCATTTGACTTTGTCTTCTTCTTTGACGTGCCGGGTTCCTGAGCCGCTTTCTGTCTTGTGTTTTGTTGCTTACGAGTTGTCTTTCTAGGCTTGGGAGTTACTATGTCTTCCTCCTCTTCTAATTCTAGTCCTATTTCTTCATTATTTACAACGGGTTCTTGGCCTGGATTTGGACCTAATACGTCCTTATAGGCTTCATCGCAGTATGGTCTAATTTATTTCCATGCTATTTAAATGGAGTAAGTTAAGGTCCCTTTTGTTTATGGTGCAAGGGTCCAGGAAAACCTAAATTTTAATGTTTTATAATTTATTAACTAACTTAAAATAGTTTTTTTTTTGTGTGGAGAAACATATGTACTAAAAATTTCAATAAAAAAATAAAAACAGATATTTTTTACCTTATTTCACAAAATCAGCTGTATTGAAAATTTTGGTCTTTTCTGGAACACATCACATACTCGTATATAGATTATATTTTAAAATAAAGATACAAATATTATCTTTTAATTGTTTTTTATTTCATATTGATTTATCAAATTATGTAGAAGTTATTTATATTATAATGAAGAAACTAATAATCGTATAATTTATATGTTATACGAAGATGTACGAATGTTTCCGAAGCTAAACGAATTGGCATCTCTTCTTTAATTTAGTTTAAATTAATACATTGAAGATATAAAGTTGTATTTATATTCATTTAATAACCTCAAAGCAAGTCTTATAACATAATATAGTTACATAACTCATATTTAAAATCCATAGTACGAAGGTGTTGTTAAAGTACTGCAGATGATGGGTGAAATCAGCTGTTGTACTTACTCACGTACGTATGCGTGTACGTATGGACATACACTCGCTTTTATATGAGTTGATTGGACTCCTGTCCTAAAAATAATTTATAAATTTAGTACCTTAAAAGTAACTTTCAAACATGATTTATGCGTTAAAAGTTTATTACATTTCTTTAGAAAAGTTATTATACATCTCCAGTAAAATCTCAGACACAGTATGCTGCCTTGGTGTGGTGGACAAGAACTCTTTCGGAGGTTATTAGGCCTAGATTGATGAATTTGCAAACGTTAGCCAATCTACGTTAGAATTATCGCCGAAACAAATCCAGGGCATACAGAATTGAGTATTCTGAAATGTAAAAAGGTAGCCGATTGAAGAAGGACATGACACTATAAGAAGCTACTGTATAAGTAAAAAGACCTCATGGACCTTTTGATGCCACTATCCAGAAGAGTGAGGATATTGTCAGAGATTGGTCACCTATACATAATAGTATAGAATAATATACCGATCAATGCACCAATGCATATAGATCTTGCACCAATGCAGGAGTAGGTGCAGGAGTATACTGGAAACAAACACAGACGAGCAAAGTATAGTTTCGGGAAAATATGCAACAATATTCTAGGCAGAGGTAATATAAATATTATTGTAATGCGTACAGCTAGGCCTAGCGAGAGGATTTGATAATAACCACATTAACGTTAGGAAAGATAGCCAGGCAGCTAAAAGGTTTGTAAGGTTACACGAATCTACCTCGTCATTATTGTGGGGCTCACCAGATCTTTCGACCCGGTACTATATGGAATTGAGGTGGATACCTGACCAGGATAGATGGTACGAATGTATCTGAAATATGGACGAACTGGCACGGAAAGGAGCGAGTACACCTTTCACTGGTCTGAAATTGGTATACGGAATAACTGAAACTATAGCATGAAACAAAAATTTAGAAAATTAAAGATCAAATATCGCTGGGGAAAGTTCTCGACAGGAAAACATTATGAGTTATTGATTACACCAGACAGGACACTTTCTAGATTTGACGATGCACAAAGCAAACGAAACAAAAGGATAATTTTATATTTTATAACTGGAAATGGAGCTTTTAGGAAACATTTAAATACCAAATACATTTTTAAAACAGGTATGTAACAATCACTTTGAAACTGTGGAAACGTGAAACATTAGGAAGAAGAAGACTATTGATTTTAGAGGTAAATGAAATTTCAACATTTATCAGTAATCAAACTCTAGATTCTAAATACACCTAACCAACAAGAGATCAGCCATTGTAAGATTGTACTAGAGAGAGTAAATCATTATGGGAATAATAATAAAATATTAAATTAAATAATTATAATACTAATTTAATGATATTATATGAACGATTTCTTAGAAAAAACACTATTATTTTAAAATTGGCGAATTTTGATAGAATTTGTTTCCTTGTTTCGTATTTGCAGTCTCAGTCTTGGTATCGTTTACTGGACCGACGTATCGCACTCGATACTGGATCTAAGTGTCGGCATAATTATCGTTTTATGGCCCCTAGTATCGGTCTCGGTATCGTTTATCGGCCTCAAATGACTCGGTATATTTTACTGGACTCAGGTATCGGCCTTGGACTTAAGCAGATCTCTCTCCCCCTCTGTCTCTCACTTTCAACTCCTCTTGTAGAGGCCTATACATCACGACTTGAAACAGAGCATTAAGTTGTAGGCTGATATACTCGTGTACAATTTTGTACAATATTATTGTATAGTACCAATCATGATACACTTTGAGCCTTCAACACAGCAGAAACCTATTACCTCGATTATTACCAGCTGATGTTTTACAGTTGAGCCGTAACTGCGATTTCACTAATAGTCCAGTCATATTAATGGTTTCACTTCGGAATAAGAGATAATAAGCTGTAAACTTGTATAAACCTTTATTTTGACATTCTAAAAGTTGTCTCAAAAGTCTCATAAAATCTCGTGCCCGCGTCTTAAGATATTCAAGGTCAAAGGTCACAAAAATAAGTTTTTCGCAACTCATAGGAAAACTCGATGAAAACTAAGGGAAATATCGGTTCCTATGATTTCAATGGTATATAAGCCAAATATTTGAAAAAAAGCTTATTTTTGTGACCTTTGACCTTGAAGACGCGGACACGATATTTTATGAGACTTTTCTTGTATATCAGACCTAACGGGGTATCATGCTTTAAAACTATGCGTAATTTCATTGTGATACCTTTCATTGTGATTTCGTATAAATTTGACAGATAGACATACAGATGAACTAGTGATCCTTTAAGGGTGTGCGTAAATGCACCGAACTTAGTGTGCGAATCAACCTCGAAGCTTTGACCGTATGCTATTGCATTAGTAACGCCGGCCATACACGTAATTATTTATCGTACGTTTAACTGGTTCAGTGAAATCGTACGATGAATCTGAAGCGTGTATGAAGACTAAATCTGCCGATCTTATGGCTTGCGCAAACCATCGAATCAGAATGAAAAATCCATTCCTGTTAACTGCGTAGTTTTGCTTATCAAAGCGTGTGTGCCTACCTGCTCCGATATCAGCCAGATCAGAGGTCAGTTTTCGTTTGTTTCAGTTGTCTAGTTTCACTGTATTATTTTTATTTAGAATTGTATAATGTGAAAGCACAATCAAAATACTGAAGAATTTATTGATTTGCTTATGATGTGTGATAAGCAAGGAGTATCGAGACCGTTCATTGAAAGATGCTGCTTGTAAGAAATGTCTGATGAAGTTGAAATAGTCGGAACCTCTAGCAACAAAGCAATAATCTATTAAAAATGTATAATACTAGCCCAGAGTTTGAGATGATAATATGGTTGCAAAATTTTAGGCATTCATATGACCGCCCTGATGCTTGAATCGCAAAGTAGCCTAAATTTCAATTAAAGAAGACACCATGGAAAGAAAGATCCATCTATCCGTAGGTAGTTCTGATAGTCTGTTTGTAGGCCTACTACACTCAGTTCTTGTAGTAGGTCGATGTGCGTGTAGGCTACTAATTCCTTTTTAGCAGCCAATTATGTTTTTACTTCTTTTTTGCGATTGATAACAACCATTAAATCGATCATCGTCGACAGTGGATGCCATGGCTGGACTGAAGGGATCGTTCGTGGAAAGTCGGAGTGCTAGATCGAAACGCGTATGAGCGTAGAACTTTACAGATTTCATTGAACGATCAATCGTACGACGAACAATCACTTGAAATCACTTAGATTCTTTCTAACGCTGGTCTTATTTTGTATTTTAGCCAATTTTAAACAACAGTAAATTTTGCAAAAACCTCCAATGTATAAGTCTAAACAACAGTCAATTTTGCGGAAACCCCCAATGTATGAGTGTGGACAACAGTAAATTTTGGGGAAACCCCCAAAAGTGCAGACAACTGTAAATGTTGCAGAAACATCCAATGTATAAGTCTAGACAACAGTCAATTTTGCGAAAACCCCCAATGTATGAGTGTGGACAACAGTAAATTTTGCAGAACCCTAAAATGACGTGTAAGTGTAGACAACAGTAAATTTTGCCGAAACCTCCAATGTATAAGTCTAGACAACAGTCAATTTCGCGGAAACCCCCAATGTATAAGTGTAGACAACAGTAAATTTTGCCGAAACCTCCAATGTGTAAGTGTGGACAACAGTAAATTTTGCAGAAACCTCCAATGTATAAGTATAGACAACAAACGTCGTCCCAGCGGTGTCCTGCTTTCAAGTAATTAAACTGAAAAATCAGTATTCGTTTACCTTTTTTGTAATTATAGTTTTAATGTTCATGAATACTTGCCGTAAAGAGTTTATTTTAAAGATTCAATGAAAGGTTCGTAAGACCATCCTGCCCTAAGCTGTATAGAACAATGCCGTCATGGTATTGCACAGCCTTAAAGATTCAGGGTTTCCTTTCAGCTGCTTGTAGTTAAGATCGAAGAAGTAGAACGTTCGTAATTAATTAACATGTCATGTGTATCAATTAAAATATTCGTCCAACTTTTTGAAGGGTTAAATTCAATATGTTTCAGTTCTGGCAGCAAAACTCTTAGGTTCGAAAATGGCTAATGGTGTTGTCTCTTCAGTGTGTTATTCCACCCACCTCAACTCCCTCTATGGTCTTATGAGCAAAACTGAAAGTTAAATAAAATCTTGTGTGATCTTTAGACCTGTCTCTATCCTCTCTGTGTCTCTTTTTGGATTTGTAGCAATTTGTTTTAACGATTATAGCTTGATTGGTTATTGTTATTTAATGATTGTACATGACTAGTTTGACAGAGCTTGTAAATCTTATTTGACTTCACAGTTAGTACAATTAGGTTATATTTAATTTCGTATACAAGTAAAGTAATTTACGTATTATTATTTTAGAAATTAATTTGGATAAGATTAGTTTATAAATTTAAGGGATGATTTAAACATTATAAGCTCTTATAAGACAGCCAATCTATAACGTTTTATTTATACTTACTCAAAGGAAAAATTTTTATACTTAAATAATTATTCCATTAATGTTATAAATAAATGTTAACAAAATATGTCCGTCGGTATTCGTGTTATGATCGACAAGGCTATCACCCCTCATAATGGCAGTCATTTGTAACTTGTCTACACGTAAATGTTCTTTTTAAAAAAGTACGATTTAAAAGTAAAAGTAATAATTATTATTTATTGGAAAGCAAAATGTGAATAATGATTAAGGCACGGAAAGATGTGCGCCAGCGCAAAAGTGGCCTCCGGCCGGGCTCAGATCCGAACCAAACCACCCCCGCCCCCGATATTCCGTCAGTTCTCATACAGCACTTGTTGCTTGCACTTATCGCTCTTCTTTCTATAGCTATTTTTCAGAAAACCAAACGTTATTTTATTTAATTACGGTATTAAACTTAAGTGTTAAATTTCCAAAATATCGTGTGTGATCGAAGTGTTCCAAAATGTGCAGACTCGGGTTTTTGCCAACTTGAACGAGTCTCCAATTCCAGTAAGTCTATCAACACTTAAACTAATAATAATGTATTGTTTATATAATTAATGTATATGAATTTTAACTAATTGGTTATACATGATTTGTTGTAGCTAAAACAGCTATAAGATGTAAAATGGTACCAAACAGTTTTAAGAAATACTAAATTTGCTTTTTATATAAGCTTAATTTGTTTTCAATCTGTAGTTAAATTTTAATAGACAAATGACAAAAATCTATATTTTAAGAATCATTTTAAAAGAGGTATAATACTCCAAAATAGTAAGGATCAAGTAATGTACACATTATATATATGATTATTACTGAGTTATAAGAACTATTTCATGGAGAAAGTAAAGATAATTGCTATTTTGTTATCCAAACAACTTGTCCACAACTTAGAGTTTTTCTTTGAATAAGCAAACACTAGGTCTAAAAACAAATTATATTCGGAAATATGTAACCAATTTTATAACATTTTAGAATAATTTTTTAGCCTTTTTTTAGCTACAGATTAATGACCAAGCAACCAAATGTATTAGACAACAGATAAAACAGCTGATTAGCTTCAAGAATAAAATAATACTAATCCCAATAAACTTTAGGATAGAGCTAAACTGGACCAATTTATGAATAATTTGAAAAAGTATTTTCAATTTGGTTATTTACTATTTTCACAAATATGGGTCCTGCACCAATGGATTCCTCTACTATAATTTTTATGAGAGAGGGTTTACTTTAAAACAAAAATTAAATTTACACATCAGCACTTCACATTGAACATTTTACAAGTATAATATACCATGTGTGGTGTTGTCCGCAGTTTTGATCAATTTCTGTTATACACATAAATTATACTGTTCAGATTCGGTGGCAGAAAAAAGGTATTTTTTTATTCATTTCCACTAACGGAACGCGAGTGGACCAAGTAGAAGTAATGTTTGACAAGTTATAAATAACTGGTTAGAAAGACCAAATAAACAAGAAAATAACAAAAATACTTGGAATTACAAGATTGACAACATTTTACTGCGACAAAACTACAGTGTTTAAGAGGAAACCTTATGCAAATTTTCTTGTGTTTTATATTTTCTGGAAAAAATAATTATAATAGTTATTTGTGACAATAGTTAATGTTACCTTATTAATTGGCTGATCATGTATTACTTATGGTGCATCATAAAAAAAAAACAATTATAAGTATATGTTACGGTCTGGTGAGTTTTCAATGATTATGTTTACTTTCTAGACATTATAATAGAATAACTACAACAACTGTCAACTGTCAATAATTAGCAGTCATTATTCATAATGAACAGTAAGGACTAGAGCTAAATTAGCAATTCTATTAAATAAATAATCAATTCATCTAGACATTATTTTGTTAGTATGAGACGGTGAAAGTTATGATCCACTTTTTAGCGAGATGAAAAGGAAGATGACGTACATAAAATATATTTAGTTTTATTGTTTTTTCCAAGATTAGCAGATATTATATATAATAGCTAGTTAAAGTGACTTGACCAATTATGTTAGCTATTATACATGATGGATACATTAATTACTTCAACAGTTACTTATATACTCTTACATATAGATACACATATATGTAGATACACATACACATATACCCATGCCTAATATACATACATATATATGCGGAGTTTGTACCAAATTGCCATGCGATGGAACCTAAATACCTCTTTTTGTACGCCAATCCATTACATGTTTAAGAAGTAGGAAATGACCCTACAAAAGGTCTCAATGAAAGTTAGGTGCAATGTCAGTACATTTAAGAAAGTTAAATTTTATCTATATATATATATATATATAAAAATCTCGTGTCCCAGTGTTTGTTTTCGAACTCCTCCGAAACGACTTCACTGATTTTTATGAAATTTTTTGTGAATGCTTGGTACGTCTGAGAATAGGTCGTTGGCTATTTTGTATACCTCTAGGTGATAGGAGTGGCCTTGAAACAACCCCTAAAACAGTAAATATTGTTTGTTATAGATCTCAAAAACCATACCACCTAGGAACGTGAAATTTGGTACACGTATTGCTCATAGCCTCTAGAGTCGCACGAAAAAGGTTTTCAAAATATTTGGCCTTTAAGGGTTGAAAAACCCCTAAAACAATAAATATTGTTTGTTATAGATCTCAAAAACCTTTCCCCCTAAGAACTTGAAATTTGGTACTCGTATTGCCCATAGACACTAAGGGCGCAATAAGAAAGGATTTTGAAATATTTGGCATTTAAGGGTGGAAGCAACTCCTAAAAGAATAAATATTGTTTTATATGCTTTCCTTAAAACTAGAATGCTGAAATTTTTTATGTTTATTTCTTACAAGATGCATATAAAATAACACCAATTCAACATTTCGTTAGGGGTGAAAATGTGATAACAACCCCTAAAAGCAATAAATATACATTTGTCTACTTTCCATAAACATAGAGAGCTAATTAATAATTTGTAAATGTATTTATTACAAGATACATAGAAAAGAATAAACCAGTTTTACATTTTGTCACGTTCTGTTAAGAGGTGGAAAAGTAGTAACAACCCCTACACAAATAAATAATATTATTTTTATACTTTCCTTAAAGCTAGGGATCTGAATTTTTTTACATTTATTTCTTACGAGATACACTTAAAAAATAAACCAGTTTAACATTACGTTACATGCTGCTAGGGGTGAAAATGTGATAACTACTAAAAACCAAAAATTTATATTTGTATTCCTTCCATAAAGCTAGGGAGTTGATAATTTGTAAATTTATTTCTTACAAGATACATAATAATATACAAAATAAACCTATTTTACATTTTTCACGTTCTGCTAGAGGTAAAAATGTAGTAACAACACCAAAACATATAAATAATAATTGAATTCCGCCTAAGAACGTTAAATTTGGTACACATATTGCTCATATGTGCATTAAGAAACTAGAGGTGCATTAAGAAAGGATTTTAAAATGTTTGGCCATTAAGGGTTGAAACAACCCCTAATTGTTTGTTTACTTTCCTTAAAACTAAAAAAGCTAAAAATGTTTACATTAATTGTTTTTTGAAAAACATATAAAAAGTAAACCAGTGATAACAACTTCTAAAAATAATAAATAGTAATTGGTATTCTTTAATTAAAGCTGGAGAGCTCGAAATTTGGCACGTTTTAATTTTAAGAAAATATTTAAAAACGTAAGCTGATCAATTCTATCTCGATATAAGCATTCGTATATTAAATACGTATGCTATCTGGGCAATCTGTAACATTCATCGAAGTCTGTGATTTAAAAGTCTGCAGATTTAGCGGTTGAAAAAGAAGACGCTCTTCACTCTGAATTCTTTATTCTTTAATGATTTAATTTATTCAGCCCACATAACGTGAAGAAGACGATTGACGGGCAATCACTGAACAATAAATTAAATACGAAAACAATTGAAAATACATGTAATAATTCACTTTCGTGAAATAAAAGATGGAGGAAAATGAGAGAAAAATATTATGTAACATCGTGATGCAAAAAAATCCCCGTAGTACTTGTATTCAGCTAGTATCATATTAAATATTTAAACTATTATTAATTATTATTAATTAATATTATAATTATATTTATTATAATAATTATTATTAATTACTATTATTATTATCTAACAAGTTAAATTAGTTTTAACTGCATAGATACATCATAACATTGCAGTAAAAAATATTAACACATTTTAAGAATTAGATAGTGTCTGGAACTTATGTCGAAATTTCTCCAATTTTTTAATTTTTTTCATGAACATGATGTTACTAGATCGACTTTTTATAAAACTTATTTATTTATTAAGATTGTTATTACATTTTTCGGCAAGATTTAACGATAAGTTAACGTTTTTCTCTATTTGAAACATTGTAAGACAATTCAAATCCAGAAAACAAACTTGATAACATTTCACTCTTACTATCAGAAAGAATCAGCACATATTAAAGTTACAAATTTTAAATATTTATCGAACTATAATATCAAATCACTTCTCTGTTGCTTAGTACTGCTTAAAAGGGGTATTTCAATGGTATTAAATATTCAGACGTTTGATATGATTTATGAATTTAAAAACACTTATTCCAATTTTTAGATATGTGCACTTTACATTTGTTGTATACTAATAACAAATTATAAAAAGTGATTTTTTATTCGCAGTGTAGATTTTAGTCCCTTGATAACGGGATTACACCATAAATCATGTATTGGTTTTAAATATGACAAATATTCGAATAATTGAAACATTTAGGCCAACTCCTTTAGTATTATAAAATCTATGCACAATTGCTTAAAATTTTATAACATTACTTTGCGTAGAAACCGTAAATTTTATAGTAAGAGAGTACATTGTAGTCAAATTCTTCTAGTGTTCATTTTTACTAAAAGCGGAATGAAGACAAATAGTAAGGTGTGACTGTTTGAAGTAGAAAGGCAGAAATATAAAAACAATCTACGTATAGTAGATAAGCGTGACCTAAAATTAATAACGTATTTTTAAAACAATCTACAGTCGTAATCAATATTCAATAATGTATTTTAAAAGATATGTTGACTACTTTCAGGATAGGGCAGGGTAGGGCTAACCTAAAATTGTGTTGAATTTGAAGATGATGTTATTATTCAGCAGTTATTCCTATTGTTATGTATAAAACTGGTGTCTATGACAATGAATGTTGACTAGTAAAAATATGACTATTTAAATTTGAATTAAATATAATTTTTTAATTTCAGATGACGTTATTTATAAATTTGCTTAAGAGAAACCTTACATAATCAGTGATACTGAAAGTATTACTAGTTTAATATTGTTGTCAGTATTTAAAATAATGATGTTCACACTTCTAGGATACCCAGAATTACACTTCGGTCCAGCAATACCACTTTTAAATGTTCAATAATACTGCAAAAATTTTAAAATATTGTCAATATTACTGATCGTGTAAGGTTCCGTATTGTGTATTATTTTGGGATACACTCATGAATAATCAAATTATACCTTTTAATTATACCAAACTTATAAGATCAGTACAACTCTTAAAATATCAATTATTTTAAATAATAAATAATATAATTTTCGTGAATATATTATAATTTAAGAAAAAGTAAACTAGTAAAATAAAGCGAAGAAAAAGGAATCTGAGAGAATATAAATAGTTGTATAATTTACTAGTTGAAATAGTTGTAATAGTTGAACTGTCATTTAGTTTGTATAATTTTGTAAATTTGTGTAAATAAAAGGTCAAAGTTACAGTAAATGCATAATATGTTACAAAAATTAAATATTTGTTATCAGATAAATAAAACATTAAGTCTTAAATTTACAAAGTGGAAGCCAAATTTTCAAAGAATTAATATGTTTAAAATTTCAAGTGTTGCAGAGCCTTTATGTTCTTATAAGATTCCTTTTCCTATATTCATAGTAGCCTAATATTTAATTTCGATTAGTAGATATTTTTGCGTTAAAAATGGTTTAAATAATACCTACTAATGTCCAATATTCATCATTTTGTTCTTTGTTTTAATCTTCTATGAACCATTCAATAAAATATATAAGATTGCCTACAAAATTTGTTTGACATTATGGCGGTAGTTCAAGTTGACATTAACTCATTAAAATTCAACTGTTAAACAGTAAAAGGATTCGTTTTATTTTCAAGACTAGGTGCGCAATATTTTTTTCTAAATAGAGATGTTATCTATCATAAATAGAATAAACGGGAACCCTTCCCTATAAACTTGTTACAATCTAGGTTTAGAAGGAGCAGTGTTTGCACAAGCGACGTTAAAATCAATATCGGCATACTCTTATATTAACCCTTGCAGTGAACTGTCCAGTCTATTTGTAAAGAGCAAATCTGTTAATGATTCAGTTAATGTTAGGGGTAGCATCCCCATATAACCACATCACCAATGGAACAGATTTCGACAGCATTTTATATTGAGCATGTTTAAATTTTCTGATGTTTAAGGTATTTGTTTTATTTATTCCTTCTTAATATTTCTTGTATTCTCCTAGAAAATACCAAACTACTCATTCCTATAACGGTCTGGTCTTTAAAATAATAAATTGTAAGAGTTGCTAAAATGATGTATATTTATACATATACGTTTGCGGATTTTATTTCCTCTTCCGGGCATGATGTGTCATTTAGTAATGCTGGTGTCTGAGAATAGTATAATGAAAGTAAACAAAGTGGAAATTGTGTTCGTTGCAAGTTGCCATCAGAACCAGGCAAGACGAAAGTTTTATTTAATCAAAGTGTTAAATCTTTTGATTATAATTTTAATTTCAACACCTTCTGAATTAAATATTACTTAAATAAGTAACTTAAATATTTTTTAAATGATAAATCTCTTTGTGAGATACCTTATCATTTTAAATGTGACTCTCAGATCAGAAATCGTACACAGAATCGATGTCGCTAAGATGTCTTTATTCATAGATGTGGGTTAAACTTCGTAAAAAAAAAACAAAACAAAATATATTTGGTTGCTATGGCAACGACAAATATTAAATACGAGTAACGAAAAAACGTTACCAAATTGGTTGATATGGCAATTAAAAGAAACATGTGTTTTGGTTAAGATCGGTTCATCCGGCGTAGTTCAGATATTATCGTCAAGCGCTGAAATACATTCAATAAACATAAAATGTTCGTTCACCAGTCTAGGCCTAACCTAAAATTATTGTATGTATATTTAATTTATTTTACTTGCCTTAACATAATTTTAAGTCCAGGCCTAACCTAAAATTAATTATTGTATGAATGTTGCCGTTAAGACAAGTAAAATAAATTAAACGTACACACAATAATTTTAAGTTAGGTCTAGACTGATTAACGATCATTTTATTTTTATTGAATGTATTTAGAATGAATGGACATTTAAATGTGTTTACCATATTAGCTTTGATATTATAATTAATTCTACACCTTTATTAAAGTAACAAAACGTATGGAAATAATAAATATTTGTATAAACAAACAATCTAATAATAAACGGCAATTGAAAGATTAAATTATGTGTGGAATGATGCTGTTAAGGCTGGTAAAAGAATTGAAGAAAAGGCGTGATGAACTTCGTTCCTGACGGAGGTCCCACGACCACACACATTAACTTTTTTTTAAATCATTGGTAGAAATAGTTAACTTACACTTTAGGGTAAAATTGGTATAACCACCCCAATACAATAAATACATATTCAATTAACTCCTCACAAAACTTAAGAGCTAAAATTTGGCGCTTATTAAATCCAAGTGTTGTAAAGGAAAGAAAACAACTTGCATAATATAGGGTGAAATCAAGGTAAAACCAGCAATACAATAAAAATTCATTTGTATACTTTCCATGAAACAGTTATTTGACGTAATAATATAGTATAACATAGAATAATATAATGAATTTGAATGTTTTTGTAAGTAAATTAGGAACAGTAAAGCACTAACAATTCGATAATTAAATTAATGCTTTAAATGAATTAAAGCACTAAAACGATAATTAATAATTTTTGTCTTTCCTTATAGCTAGAGAACTGCAATTTAGTACATTTATCTCTTAAACAATATAGAAAAATTATACCTCACTCAAATTTTTTACGTGCGATTGACTGATAAAAACCTATGCACAATAAAAAATAAAGGGTTTTACTTACTACGAATTTAGAGAGAACTGTTATTGTACATTCGATTACTTGCGTTAGATACCTAACCTTACCAAGCAAATACTTTAGGTAGAATGTACGCAGATATTTGTAATGTTTAACATAGGTGCACGAATACACCTTGAAACTTGATGTCCTGCTTTCCTGATACCTGAACGTGTATGTAAGGAAACATTGATTCACTTGTAATGGGATCGAACTAAGGTACACGTTATTCATTTCATTCACTTATTCTATATATGCTGGCAAAGCCACAGGTACCTACTAGTTTATTTATAAAATGTGGAAAATAATTACTGCGAAAAACATGAGTGGGTCATGCGCTACGCAGTGTTAGGAATAGTGGTATGTGTTCTTTACAACTGTCCTCTCATCCTTCGTACAACGTGAATATACAACTCCAGACTTAAAATATTTAACATCGTTGTGTAATAGAATGCTTCGTACAGTTTAGTGCTTGTATGTGGTTTTAATAAAGAAAATTGTTTTGTTTGGCGTAAACATGGTTTGTCAGAACACTAGAGACAATATTAAACTGTTAAACCACGGCTGGAATGTCGGAATCAGCCACACTTCAATTGATCGTTGCTGTGTGGCCAATAATCTCTTTGGAATGACATCCATGAACGACTAGAATATAAATTGGGTTTAATATTAACTGCAAGAAAATATTATCTTATGTTATCTACACAGAGCTCTAACTATGTTAACGAACTTTATCATAGGTTTTCTATGTAGAAAGAAATTTATCTTGAATACGAGTCTACTAAAACAAAAAAGGGTTTACGTTAGTTTCTTTGTAACGGGTTGATTAAAAACTACTATTAGATTTTGATGAAATATTCTCTATTGAAAATACATAATACAAAATATTTATTATAATTGACATAATTGTCCAATTGTCCATAATTGACCCAAAGTCTTTATCAAAAGGAAGATTTAAAAATTAAAATTTCAAATCTAACATATATATTATATAAATAAAAAACAGAACACAGTTTCTCATAAAAAACGTTTAATATTCAAACGCGTTTCGATGACCAGGTCATCATCATCAGTGATGGTTACAAACTTATAACCAGTTATAAGTTCAAAAAAGTAGTTTTTACAAAATGTCTGTATGTATGTATGTATGTATGTATACAAAGCTAGAGCGAAAACTATTCGATCGATTTCAAACAAATTTGCACCAGACATGTCAAGTATGCCTATATAGATGCACGAAAAACGGCTTTGAAAAATTTAGAAAAACAACCCCCTTTTTGGCAAAAACCCCCCAAAAAATTAGTTCTAAATTTTATATAAAAAATTTAATTTTATCCAATTTTTTCTTCAAATGGGTTTTACCCCCCAAAAATGGCCAAAAAACGAGAAAAATCTAAATTTCTCAAAAACGGCTCTAACGATTTTGATCAAATTTTGCTTATTTGTAGCCTTTAATGTACCCTACCATTTGCAAAAAACCGCATCTTTCTAAAAATTCTCGTTTAGCTAATAATAATAATAATAATAATAATCTTTTAGTTTCATTCAGATTGTTTGTTTAGTTTTCAATATAATTACATTTTAACTAATATAATATTCGTTGGTACGTTGAATGTCAAAGGCATGTTGAATCACTTTTGTAACATCCATGTTAATTTATGATGTAACAAAGTGGTTCAAATAAAGTTTGTAATAATTTTAAATTTATAGGCCTAATTGGTATAAGATATTGTTTAGTATTTAAATTTACAATTATATATATATAAATAAAGGTAATAAACGGTACCAGATAACTGCCACATACATTCTCCCAGTTGAAACTTTATACCTTCCCAAGCATAGGAGGTGGTTATTTAGAATTGCAAAAGTAGGAAAATGTTACCATGGAAAATATTAGATGAATGTAAC
The DNA here is from genome assembly GCA_018207615.1 of Philaenus spumarius. Lineage (NCBI taxonomy): Eukaryota > Metazoa > Arthropoda > Insecta > Hemiptera > Aphrophoridae > Philaenus > Philaenus spumarius. The sequence goes on from JAGFPH010000156.1 coordinate 244,276, forward strand.
ACACATCCATATTATATTATTATTATTTAAACTATTCGATCGATTTCGAACAAATTTGCACCAAACCTGTCAAATAGGCCTGTATAGATGCACGAAAAAAGGTTTTGAAATTTTTTGAAAAACAACCTCTTTTTTGGCCAAAAAACCCCAAAAAGCAGTTATTATTATTATTACCCAAACGAAAATTTTTAGAAAGATGCGGTTTTTTTACATATGGTAGGGTACATTAAGGGCTACAAATAAGCCAAATTTTATCAAAATCGTTAGAGCTGTTTTTGAGAAATTTTGATTTTTCTCGTTTTTTGGCCATTTTTGGGGGGTAAAACCCCTTTAAAATCAAAAATTTGAAGAAATGAAAAAAAAAACACCCGGAGATATTCTAGAACTACACCTACGTACCAAATTTCATCAAAATCGGACCGTTGGTATGGTCTCCAGCTCTGTACACATCCTTACAGACACACAGACACACGGACACACTGACAGACATCAGCAAAAAAACACTTTTTTGGGTTCAGGGAGCACCAAAACAAATAATTCCACTAAAAATACTTTTGGGTTCAGGGAGCACCAACACAGATAATTCCACTAAACATTTTTTGGGGGTTCAGGGAGCACCAACACAGATAATTTCACTAAAAATTCAAATTCGAAAATTTGGACGTAAAAAATCATTTCTCCATATACTACGTATAGGGTGGAGAAAGTAAAAATGTGATCTTTTAATGGATTTTAGTTTAATTCAGGTTGATTGTTTAGTTTTCATTATAATTATGTTTAAACTTATGTATATTTATGTTTTGAATTTTGTCAAATAATGTGTTCATTATTAATTTTGAAAGCGAAATAAATATGTTTGGAAAAGTATGAAACAATTCATATATATTATATATTCTATATTCTATATAAACAATATTTTAAACAGTATATATCTAAGTAAGGTATACAGATATGTAATAACCGATGTTTGAATTTAATTGTGAGCATTTTTCGTTGATTTTTGTTTTTATTTTATCAATGTCACCTAATAAACGGTACCAGGAACTGGCACATACTTTCTCACAAACATATTAAAATTATTAAACAGATTCATTATAACTTCATAATTGTAGGAGATTAACTAATAAATATTATTAGCTAGAGAGAAAATTATTCTATAGATTTTTAACAAATTTGCACAAAACACGTATATTAGGCCTGTATAGATGCGCGAAAAAAGGTTTTGAAAATTTTTAAAAATCAACCCTCTTTTTGGCCAAAAAATTTGTTATTATAATTAGTATTAGCTAAACAAGAATTTTTAGAAAGGTACGGTTTTCTGCATAGTAGGGTACATTAAGGGCTTACAAATAAGCCAAATTTGATCAAAATCGTTCGATCCTTATTTTTATAAAAAATAATAACTGTTTTTTTGGGGGTTTTTTGGCCAAAAAAAGGTAAGTTTTCAAAAATTTTCAAAAGTCTTTTTTGTGCATCTGTATAGGCCTAATTGAAATGTTTGGTGCAAATTTGTTCGAAATCAATCGAATAGTTTTCGCTCTAGCTTTGTATGCATACAGACATACAGACAGACATTTTGTGAAAAAAAAAACACTTTTTTGGACTCAGGGGGTCCCAAAACAGATATTTCCACAAAAATCTCATCATTGATTTTTTTTGCGATCACTATACTTTCTCTATATTATAGTGAGAAAAGTAAAAAGCTGTTGGTTTTGAAGAGGTAGTGCACTGATTATAAATTTGCTAAGTAAAGTTGCTATGGTGTTGAATGTAAAGAAACATGACGTGTTGTTAAGTTTTTTATACAAACAGCTGTGTTTGTGAGCTATGGTCTTGAGTTCGTACAAAATAAACGGTACCAGGAACTTTAACATACTTTCTTACAAACATATTTAAATTATTAAACAGATTCACTGTGACTTGTAGGGTGGGGTAGGAGAGGTGATTTTTATTAAAGTTGGAGATTAACTAATAAATATTATTATTATTATCTAGAGAGAAAACTATTCGATCGATTTCGAACAAATTTGCACCAAACACGTCAATTAGGCTTGTATAGATGCACGAAAAAAGGTTTTGAAAAACAACCCCCTTTATGGCCAAAAAAACTCCAAAAATCAATTATTATTATTATTAGCTAAATGAGAATTTTTAGAAAAATGCGCTTTTTTTTGTGCATAATATGGTATTGTACATTAAAGGCTACAAATAAGCTAATTTTTTTCAAAATCGTTAGAGCCTTTTTTTTAATAAAAATATTAATAACTGATTTTTTGGGGGGGGTTTTTTGCCAAAAAGGGTGTTGTTTTTCAAAATTTTTCAACAATACAAAATACAAGCCTACTTGACATGTCTGGGGCAAATTTGTTCAAAATCGATCGAATAGTTTTCTCTCTAGATTTGTACACATACAGACATACAGGCAGACATTTTGTAAAAACCACTTTTTTGAACTCAGGGGGTCCCAAAACGGATATTATTTCCACAAAATCTCAACATCGATTGTTTTTGCGATCACTATACTTTCTCTATACTATAGTATAGTGAGAAAATAAAAGGCTGTTCAGTTTTTCCCAAATTTGAAACTTTTTCGGAAAACTTTTCAAATTTGTTTTTATACAAAAACCTAATTCGGACTATTACGAACATTTTAAAACAAAAAATATCCAAATTGGTCCAGCCGTTCTCAAGTGAGAACAGCAATTCATTGTTATTATATAGATTATAATAATAACACTAAAGCTTAGATGGTAAATAATGTTAAATGTTCAAATCAAATTATTTCGTATATTCTATAACAGCAGTATACATTTTAAAAGAACCAGCAAGGTGTCAGGACTACACTTTAATAAAAACCTAACCTAAAAGTTAGAAATACAAATAGTTGCTTCAAAGTGTGAAATCAGGTGCTTATGTGAATATTAGAGTAAACAACTGTTTTATTTAATGAAGCTTGTTATTAGTAAAACTATTTTTTCAATCGGTTCAGTAGTTCCAGAGATTACCCCCTACATACAAACAAACAACCTTTACCTCTTTATAATATTAGTATAGATATAGATTAGTATAGACAAAGAAAAGCAATTACTATACTTTTTGTTAAATCTTGATACAAACATTCACCGCAATGATATTATTTACTTCAATTTTATAAATACAAAAGGCATTTCACCAAACAAATACATAACCGACGCGTATATCAATATTAACGCTCCTTTTATATCTTTCCTTTTATGACGCTGGAAGTCTTTATTGTTGTTATTGGCCGCGGTCGTAATTGGTGGGCTTCTGAGTCAAGGTTGGAACAATAAAAGTTTAGAAATGTCCCTTACAAATTGACATACTTCTTGCTTTGAATCTAATATATTGTTGGTGGGCTTCAGAGTGAATAAATATAAAGTATAATTTGAATAAAAGAGAAAACTTGTATTTAATACGATAAGTGCTGTTGAAACCAGCTTCGCAACAATTAATTACAAACGGCCCACATGATATATACAAGTTATGTAGAGGATTTTAACTTAAGTAGTACTGTAGTTCGTAGAATATTATAGTTTTTAGCGCAGTAAGCATTGTCATTGTTTTCTCGCAAGAGCGTTAACCAGCTAGTGTTAGTCGAGGTTGTACCCAGGGCACATCAAATGTACTTTGAATAATTAATAAGTTTTAAAGTTATATTAAAATCTTGTTCAATTATAAAAAAAGTGTTTTTTTAAAAAAGGCACAGCCTCGAAACCAAACCATAACGAGCGCAGTCGGTAGGACACATCGGGAAAATTAGAGCATATAGTTCTTCTTCAGTTTTAACTGATTAACCGAAGTGCCGAACAGATCGTCCACGATAAGTGAATATTATCAAGAAGGATCGACAGCTCAATTTAATAAGTGTACATTATTAAATTTAGCACAAGCAATCAGTAAAGTGGATATTTGCAACTGTAGAGCGGATATCTACAAAGGAAGTGGAGTGAAAATTGTGAGAAGTGAGTGAAGTGCGACGTGTTCCAGCGAACACGGAAAATAAAATACGCGCGTTGTGAAAAAAAATGAGCAAAGTATTTTTTGATCTTATTGTAAGTAAACTTTTTAAGTAGTCATATAATTATATTGTTAAGACTATTTGTTTAATAATTTTAAATCAGAAAATCAAACAATTGAATTTAAATAATCTTTTTAACTTTTAATTTTAATTTAATTTGTTTAACAATAAACATAATAATGACTAACCCAACACTAAAAAATGAATACTTAGACATGATACCGGAATTTAACGGGGAACCGACTATGATCAATTTATTACCATATGTGACAAAATAGTTAACAAATTCTTTGTTACTAGTAATGTAGAAGATTTTCAAAATGAATACCTTTTCTCGTCAATATTAGCAAAATTGAAGGGACAAGCTCTTGATATAGTAGTTAATTCTAACACTTATGCTTGGAATGAGGTTAAACACATCTTACTAGCTAGTTATTTAGACAAAAGGGACTGTTTCACATTAAACCTTGAAATGGCAGAGTTAAAGCAGAAAAATGGGGAATCACCATTTAAATTCTATGAAAAGGTGCAAAAGTTGTTAAATTTGCAAATAGCATTCTTTGTTAATAAAGAACCAGTAGCTAAGGATGTTTTATGTACATATGCACAACAACTGGCGTTAAGAGTTATGTTAAGGGGAATTCAGGAACCGCTAGGGTCGCTAATGCGCACTAAAACCCCAAAAACACTCGAAGAAACACTCAATATGCGTACAAATGATTTCCAATTTAAAAATAACAAATTGTTTCAAACAAGCTGACCAAATATCCCATAAAAACCCCCAATACATGCCAATTCGTAAATAATGCCTAACCATCAATTCCATCAACAAAATCCTTACAGACAGCCTGCACAACCTAATCCTAACTGGGTAAACAGACAACCCCACAATTAAACAAAAAAACATTTTGTACCTAACAGTGTTCAAAAAAACAAATCAAACTTATCAACCAACGCCCATGAGTATCTCTACACGTCAGACAGGGAACACGGTTAGACAAAATAAACTTTACCACATGGTAGGGAAACCAATTACGATCATCCGTTAAATCAACTGAACAAATGACAGACTGTTACCTATCGGAAGAATTAGAACCGGACTATAGCCTTGAAAACTATAACGATTGTAACGAAATTGACAACTCATTGCAGGAAGATAACGCATGCGGAGTAACACCCGAAAATGAACAAGGTCAAAATCATTTTTAGGACTTACTATAATGAAAAGACATTTTCCATAATTCATATTGAAGACAGCACTAACGAATTACCATATATTATCGACCCCAAAACTAACCTAAAAATATTAATTGACACAGGTAGCACCAGATCTTTTGAACAAGCAGTTAGCATTTCAGTTGTTCAAAGACACATTGAAACAAAAATTGTTTTAAGTTTCCACATCACACGGTATCTCCAAAGAAAAATTTAGTTGCGAACTACCCTTACTAGGAAAGAAACGCAACTAAACACATTTTACTTATTTAATTTCCACAAAAACTTTGATTTACTACTAGGACTCGATAATTTGAAAGAATTAAAAATTAATTTAGATTTCACTCATCATCAACTAATATTTTGTGGAAAGAAAATTCCTGTACATTATTTCAATACAGAAACAATAAATAATAACAATTTTAACAATAATGATAGGCCTCCAAAGAAGTTCACAAGCCATCTCATTAAAGCAAGACAAAACAAATAATAAACATAAAAGTGGGAAATTTAAACAATGGAGAGGGGATAATATCGTATAAACAAGTCAATGGACCTCTACCACAGTGTTTAGTGAAAATTACAGAAGGGGAGCTAGTGAAATATGCCCAATATGTGTAACAGGAAATGACACTATAACTCACCTTTTGTTGGAATGTGAAGGGTATAATCTTTTTAGAAGTAAATATTTAAACAATTCCAATTGTATGCATCATTTATATAATATAGAGTCAATTTTAACTTCAAACTCAGTACAGGCCATGAAAAATGTCTACCTTTTTGTTGTGTATAGCCTAAAACTTAGGAAATCCATTTTGAATTTAATGTAATAAATTAGTTTAGTAAATATCTTCAAATAACTAACTCATGTGTAAATGTACTGATATTGTTGTTGTTTGTATAATTTTGTGTTATTTCAGTATCTGAAATTGTGTTTCGTGTTACAGTTATATTGAAATAATTTTGTAAGTATCATAAATACACCAAACAAGTTTTTAATTAGAGTAAACTAAGGAAAAGAACGAACAATGTCATGAAATATGTTATTTTTGTAAATGGTCAACATCTTGCTTATGTACACTGTACTTTAAAGCAATAAAGTTGTATATTGTAGTCCTACAAAAATAAATTTTCAAGTATATATTAAATTTTCAGAAGGGGAGCTCTTTGTCCTAGTCCACTGAAGACCGAAGTCTGAACAGCTGAACCTTTAAATGTCGAATCACTAAAAGACTATGAAATCTGTAAATATGATAAACAAGAAATCCAGCAAAAATATCCCTAACCTAAATTTTTTAAATAAAAAAATACATTAGACTTTACAAAAATCAGAACAGACCATATGAATTCGGAAGAGAAAAATGAAATTTGGAAGTTATTAAAAAAATATTCTGATTTTGAAAAAGAGTTTATACTAACAACAGACGCCAGCAACTATGCGGTGGGGTGAATCTTATCCCAAATAAAAAATGGAGCAGACCTGCCAATTGCTTACGCCAGTAGAATGTTTAACAAAAGCGAGACGCAATATTCAGCCATAGAGAAGGAACTCCTTGCAATAGTTTTTGGAACTGAATATTTCAGACCTTACATATACGGTGGGAAATTCAAAATCTATACGGATCATAAGCCTCTACAGTGGTTATTTTCCGTTAAAGATCCCAATTCCAGGTTACTAAGATGTAGACTGGAATTAGAAGAGTACGACTACGAGATAAAATACAAAAAAGGGAAATTGAACAAAAACGCAGACGCCCTGTCAATATTACTGAACAGAAGGTAAACGATCAAGATCCTGCAGATGAAGATTTAGACAGAATAATAGCCAAAGCAACTAAGTTACACTTTCCAGAGTTATTAAAGGACAATGAGTCAATGATTGCACACTTTGACGAAGAAGAAGACGCACATACGACAAGTCAAGAGGAAACCAGCGATTAAGATGACCAAACTGCCCACTCAAACTCCGACGGGAATACGCAAGTCGGAATACCTATCTTGGACGAACCGGTAAACTTTGGAAAAAATCTAATTTTTCTAACTCTTGTAAATCACCAACGAAAATATATAAAAATACTAAAACTATTCTTAACTAGTAAAATGAGACTAATAGCTGAAATATCTGAAAATAACTTCAAAAATTACATCATTAAATTTATAAAAGAATACTTAGTGCCTAATGTTAAATATAGTAATTATTTTGAAAACGACTTTTATGAAAGATTTGCAGCTTGTGTAGCGAAAGACTTTAAAAACTCTAAACTATGTTTAACTAAATGTAACACTAAATTGTTAGATGTAACCGAAGAAGATGAAATCCAAGAAATAATAGAAAATTATCATACGAGT
>JAGFPH010000156.1:261878-296025 GCA_018207615.1 Philaenus spumarius
CATACTAGGGATATTGTTAAAGAAAAATTAGAAATTGTTTTGTTAGGGAATACTAATAATATAAGAAACAGAAGAGGAATAATAGACGGACTAGGGTCTGTGTTAAGAGTAATCACAGGTAATCTAGATGCCTACGATGGCAAAAGGTATGATAATATATTGGAACAAATTAGTAGTAACCAAAGATACATAACCAATTAGAACATCAATACTCTTTCAGCGAAAATATAATTATAGAATATAATAAAACATTTGATATTATTGAACAGAACATTATTGATTTAAAATCTAAAATTATTGATGTAAACAATAACATAAATGATTTTGTAGCTTTAGAAAAACTTAGAAACATACTTAATCAATTGAATATTTTGTATAACATGTCTTTTGGAAAATTCTTTGACATTTTGTAAGCTTGGTGTACTTCATCCCAGTGTCATTTCAATTAAAGAATTGTATTTGGAAATAAAGAAAATTGAAACATATTATCACAAAGTGATATAACATATTATGTCAAATTATGACCAATTGAGCCGAAACCATAAAACATGTGGGAAGTAGAAAGTCTAATAGAAGTAAGGTGTAAACTAGATGTAGAGATCATTGTAGGTATTTTCTCAATTTACCTATTGTCGAAAAGTCTAATTTTAATATTTACCAATTACGTTCTGTACCCACTATATATGATGCAAAATATGTTACTGTAATACCCACTGTTAATTATACTCGTATGTTAGTCTCTAGCTCTGTGACACTAGGCTTAGACAGTAATTGTAACCATAAGATCGATTCCAAATACTTTTGCTCATTAGACCAAATATCACACGAACAACGGACTGTGAAACAATTATAGTCAAAGACAATAAAGCAGACATGTGTAAATATATATCCCTGGAAGATACCGATAATTTTATTGATTGGATCCCTGAACTTAAACCAATATTTAGCAACTTTCCGTACTAAAGAAACTTTAAAATTAGTTAACCAAGAAGAAACTAATGTAATAACCCTTCAAGGTATATTTTTGATAAAACCCAACAATAATAATATTATATATAATAATAAAAAGCTCTTCCATATGTTTAGAACCAAAGGGGGACATCCAAAGCTCTTGGAAGTACCAGGATTGAATCTACAAGAAGATCAAGAGCCAGGGTTTTCGGTAAACATAAGAAAATTAGAACTTGATAAAATTAATTTTAATACTATTTCCAGAATTGTTAAACAGATGGCGGTTACCAAAAATATCAGTGTTTGGACCATTGCACTATATGGAGTTGTGATTGGGGGACTCCTATACATACTGCTTAACAAGTTTCCCAGGACATCCCCGAGGATGGCTGCAGCACAACCACCCCCGGAAGTTTTGTTTAGGGATGGAGGAGTTATGTAGAGGATTTTAGCTTTTAAGTAGTACTGTAGTTCGCAGAATGTTATAGTTTTTAGCACAGTACAGTAAGCATTGTCATTGTTTTCACGCAAGAGCGTTAGCTAGCTAGTAAGTGTTAGTCGAGGTTGCACTCAGTGCACATCAAATGTACTTTGAATAATTAATAAGTTTTAAAATTATATTAAAATTTTGTTCAAAATTTATGCTCTACACTTTGTTATCGTAATATTTTATTATTGGGCAAATCAAATATTAGTAATTCTCGTTTGAAGCTACGAATAGCTTCCTTAACCGGCCTGTAGTTTGAACAAATAAACAGATGTTTTCGTAATAAGAAATTTGACATTGATAAAAGTGTTGACACCGCTTTATTTAGAACTAAATTACGAAACTTTTTCCTTTATGAAAAAATTACAAAACATGTTTACTACTTGTTATGGACGCCTAAAGTTGAACCTTTCCTTTCGTTAGTGAACATTTTTTGTTTCTTGAGCTAATAACTTTTACAATTTTGCATCAATACATTTTTTAATTAAATATATAAATTTTTTGAATCTTTATCTACAAAAAAGCTTTGGAACACTTTTGGATTGGGGTTCATTTACTATTTTTGAAAAAATGCTGCACACGCCAAAAATCTATTTTCATTAACATTGCCGGATCTAGGGTTAAGTATTTTTTTATAGATTTTATATAAGTTGCTTATTTCAGGTACCTATTAAGGCAAGTAAGATTAATGTTGTCATTAAACTCATTAAGTACATTCCAGAAGAATATTTACCCTTTTACGAAGAACGCTGTAATTGGCCAACGGCCGAAGCTGAAAATCCGGATGAAAACTAAAAATCCAATCATTATTTATAACATACTTATACAGAAATAATCCATTAAAATTTATTACAATATTAAAATTTATCTAAATATTGGTTTTTATTAAGATTTTTCTTTACCTTAAACACTTGAGTGTAAAAAGGGACATATTCCATTACAAAAAATGTTCAATAACTTTAACATAGAAAGAAAAAAATATTTTTTTGTTATGCAGTTGAATGTTTAGCATTAGTACGTAAAAGTTCCTAATAGTAAAATTTTCTCTAATAAATTTAGTTTAGCCAATAATCAGTATTTTTTGTTTCCTGAAAAGTAGCTATTTTGGAATGTGTACCTTTTTCAACTCACCGATTCAAATCAAAGAAAACAACGGTACAATCGTCTAATCTTAGTTGAAAAAAGTCTCTGAATAATCTCTACTTGAATAACAAAAGTGTAGACAAATGGCCGCCGAAGCAACTAGAATGGCAACTTCGGGGGTTACACACTACTAGCGCTGCGCGTTTAGTTGCAAAAGGAACACATTCCAGGAATGTGTCCCTTCTTCAACTCACTGACATATCGCAACCTCTTTACAGGCAGTGCAGTGTATTGGAATTAGTTCCTTTTTCAAGTCAATAGATGGGGCTTGCTCTAATAAACAAAATGGCTATCTTAGTATGATTTTGCATTTTTTGGAATGTGTACCTTTTTCAACTCACCGATTCAATTATAAAAAAAGTTTTTTTTTTTTAAAAGGCTCATCCTCGAAACCAAACCATAACTTACATGTAAATAAATATGTAGCTGTAAAATATAATTAATTAAACAAACTTTTGGTAAATTATTTCTTAAATCAATAGAAAAGTAATTGTAAAAATTGATTTAGTAAAACTTTAAAAAACATATTTAACTGTGGTTGCCTAATTGGTTACCAAAAATATTTGAGTTACCGAGGATCTGTGATTTCTAGTAGTAATACAAAATGTACAAAGCTTAGTTATAATAATTATGTATCAAACCTAAATCAGAAAAACAATACTTAAACAAATATTATAAAAACGTCTAAGATATATTTATCAGTCAAATATTTCTTCAAACTTTAGAGAAATTAAATACATAGATGTTCAACTGTAATAAATTATATATAATGTGTTGGTACTACTGCAGATTGGAAAATCCTGTCTTCAACTTTACCAACAACGCCGCAATCCATTCGTACATTTAATTATATTCCTAGAATTTCCGAGTGAATTAAACTTCCTTGATGCGAATGCATGCTAATTCCCCTTAAAAACTTTCATGCAAGCTTCCTGATGTTTGAATTTCATATGCATATAATAATTCATTTTACAAAAACCAATATAATGTTCAGAAATTGTTATAAATTGAAGAAAACATTGCAATGTATAAACATTATGACAGTTTATTAATATTTGATAGATTTTAACTATTTATAAGATTAAAGTTCTTTGAAATTATTTGTAAATTTTACTACCCGTTTTATCCTCAAACTTGGCTATACTCTAATAGATTCATATATACAGTTACTACAGTTAGTGTGGTTATTAAACATTTGTACTGGAAACAAAAAATACCACAAAATCTTTGAGAAAAATATTGAAACAAAAATAAAAGATAAATATTTTAAGTATAAAAACAATTGCTTGTATTCTAACTTTTTATTCAGAAGAAAAATCTTTACCTAATGCATTTACTTAAGAAAATTTGCTCAAGTTTTATTTTAAGGCTAGTTTTTTATCTTGTTAAAAAGCAAAATATAATGTTTTAATTATTTACAGATACACCCGTATTAAAATAAAAACTTTAAACGTAAAATGAATAATTAATTGTTATGGATAATAATTAATTACCACACAATTGTTAATATTAATAAATAATCAAATTATACAATATCGTAAAAGAAATATAATTGAAAATAGATTAGTACATCCTATTTCAATTACTATTACAAATATGTAATTAATAACGCTGTAACAATGAAGTGTATTGCATGTCCTTTAAACAAGAACAATCTATTAAATGATTCTATTCTTATAAAGATTGATTCTTTACAACAGCCATAAAAGTTAATAAACTGTAGTCCCTAACAACTCCTCTACCATCGTATTTAATTAAGTTTGTACTTTTACAACCTTTTGTTTGATAGTTAACTGTATAATACCTCAAGGCCATGTAATCAAATTTAAAGCACACAATTAGTGTTATACTGAATACGGTTTAAGTTATTTATACACTTATTCTAAGAAAAATTCTGTAACATATTTGTTGTTAATTATTTCAAATACTACGGTCTGTCAAATAATTTAAAATATTTAGTCTCGTGCATCTTTTATTTTAGCACGAGAACCAAATTTGTTGGTATTTTAAACATTCTAAAAATAGATAAAATAAATTTAGATTTTTTAAGAAAATGAATTTTTAATTATTTTTTCATAGTTAGTAAGCAATAATTAAATTATGCTCTTATCCAGTAAAGCATGAAAAAAGTTAACCATGTTTTGTTATTTTTGGCCGATTTATTGAACTTTTAGTTTAAAGGGTGAGGCGCTATAAACATTGGGTCTTTCTTATGTAGGTCCTACCCTATACATTACATTATATAAACGATAGTACGGCAAAATAAGTTGTTCAAACACTGAGCTAATTTGATCTCTTTCTTAAATTCTCTTGTAAAAATGTAGGGGATTTTTTGAGTTAGCCTGAAGTTGAAATAACTAATAATAATTTATTTTTATTTACACCAACAATTGCTTTACATTGTAACATGCATTTATTATTCCAATGTAGGTCTATAATGTTTGATAGCTAACTATGTTTTAGTTTAAATTGAGAGAAGTATTTTTTTTTGTAACAAAAAAGTGTGTGTGCATGTTTGTGGGAGGGTGCGAGTGTACGATTGCTGTTTGAATCTAATATAACTCTACTATATAACCAGATGTCCACTATAAGCAATGGATTTGAGGACGAAATTGGGAAAGGAGAGCAGAGGGGTAGATTTTAATAGTAATTTTTCTCTTCTTATTTTAATTCCAAAATGTATTTGCACCTTTTTTTTGAAAAGATGTATCTAATTTATGTATGTAAATGGTAATCTTTAAAACAAACAGGTATCTCTTAATTAATGTTACCTACCGTTTGGTGTCCGCCTAAACTTGACTGAAACATAAACCACAACAGTAAGCGAAGAAGTGTGAATCATGAAAGTCTACACTCAAATAACAACGAAGGCGTAATGTAATTATAAGTACAAAGATAACAATCCCCTATGTGCTGGGATTATCCAAAAAAGTTAGGCGTGTAGCTAGAAAATACAAAATTCTTATATCTTTTAAAAATAGAAACACTGTTAGGCAACATCTCATTAATACCAAACCCATAAATGGCACTCATTGGCGGGACAAAAATACCACTAAATTAAATATTAGATAATGTCCGAAAATCATAAGTTCAATAACTGTAAAAATAATACAACAGGAAAACTCTTAAATAAAAACGAAAAATAAATGAAGGCCTACGTATACAATTAGTGGCCAACCCAATCAGCCAAACTAGTATATAAATAAGGCTGGCTACATTTAATTAAACATAAATACAAATTAATCAAATTCGAAAAGAAATTTGAAACCTCCGGAGGGCGCTATAACAAGAGCATCATCCAGAATCCTAGTAAAAGAGGAACTGTTATACTCTAACTTGCTTTTTTCTGTTTTAGAATAGCAGTTGCGTTATTTTTTTAAAGACATCCTCAATTCTCTATTTCAGTTTGTTTTCAGTTGTTGTTATCATTAAAAAAAATCTAAGTTCTAGTATTCTAGTTTTGGGTTTGTCATTCTTGTTTTAATTTATGTTTTTAGGTTAGACGCAAACATTTTTTTTCTCTTTAGTTTATATTTGTTTTTTCTTTAATATTTTATCCTATAACGAGAGTTGGTTCAACTATCGATACGTTGTGCATTATTTTTTCTTTACCTTCAATGTTACGATGGCAAATGTATTATGGCCGAACAAAAATTAATTATTATTATTATCATACAATTATTTAATAATTGTAAAACTATGAATTATTTTTAGAAACTAACTTCTTTAAACCCACAATACAAAGTTTACCTTTTTATAATATTAGTATAGATTTAGATAAATTCGAATATAATGAAAATAATTCAACGATAGTAATATTTTATTTCTTAAAATGTGATTGTAACACAAACCATTAATCCGATTTAGTTTTAATCATAGTTGATTTAGAATTCGGATTGTATGAGTTTGTACATTTTCCGTGGTTAGTCAGACCCTACTACCTCGAAGGGAAGATAACGATAGCCAGCATGCGGTGTGGAGGAATGTATGAATTAACAACGTTATCGCCTCCCTTTAGGCTTTACAATTGCATTGATTTATGTTCCAACCTTTGCCCGCTCGTTGTCTTAACATGCGGAACAAGCAATGAAATATTCAATTAACAATCCATAATACTAGCTTATAATATTAGTTTCTTGTTTCCAATTTAGCGCAGTAAAATTTATCATCGATTTACAACTCTGTCTACACTTAAAACTTTATTCATTTAACCGTAACTACAGTTGTCCTAAAGCTTTAATTTGACATTATTGTTTACTGAAGATTAACACTTTATATGCGGAATTAACTATGTAACTTTTGGTTAAACATTAAACATGGAGGGAAGTAATTCATAGGATCAGTGAAACGAGGCGAGGTGACGACTCCCAATCACAGCATTACTGTACACAACTTTAATTAAAAACAAATTTTTCATAACGTTTAACACAAGTTTGAAATTGCTTTAGTTTTCCTACAAAGTATATATCTTTAACACCCATGGTTTTTATTTTATCTAGCCTACAGTCCGAATTGTCTTGGAAAGTACGTAAAACAAGAATACGAAAAATAATAGTTTTATATCTTTAATAAAAGCAATTTTAAACGATACTCCACACAACAGTTTCATTAAAATTTTAATTTTTTTGTGATACCAAATTTTATATTGGTCACCCAAAACTAAAAAAGATTTTTTTGTTCATTTTGATGCAGGTTAGTATGTTTTATAACTATGTCAAAACAGACTGACAATTGAATGTTCCTTTAAGGTCCCGTTTTATCCTTTTAATATTTAGTTGGAACCATACAAAAGAACAGAAAATTTTAAAAATGTCTTCAAAGAAACAGAGGTACTATAAAACTGTATTAATAAAAAGACAATACACCGAAAAAAGGTAAATAATTTGATATGAGATCAACAAATTAGACAAATTTGTAAAGGCCCAAAAGCGTTTATGTTGTTGAAAGGTTAAAGAAATATTCTATTGATATTAAGGTTTATTTACATAAAGAGTGGATTCAAGTGTGTAATATTCCTCATAGTCATTTTTTAGCTTACAAATTTTAAAAAGTAATTGAAACAAGGTATGTTAAGTATAATGCAAACAATTATTATTCTACTGTCAGGGATGTGTACTATTCAAGAATAATTAATTATTATATTAAACTAGTGGACCCACACTACTGCTTGATTTAATTTAAAGGTAATTATCTTATTTCGAACTAAGTAATCAAATTGCAAATAGTTTTGTAACTCTTAAAATAATATTTCATAATTTTAGGTTTATAGCTTGTAGATATGAAGTTAGTTTAATTTGTAATTATTTTATAGGGGTAGCAACCCCATTTAAACACCTTAGATCAGGATAAAAACTATCCTATATTTTAAGTTGGAATAAATCACACATGTTGAAAAAAGTTCATTAAGATTGGTTTCGGAGTTCATCGAGGACAAATAACGTGACAATGGTTTTTATATACCGGGTGTCCCACGAAGAGGTCCCTATTTTTGAATTGATATGACAGACGTATAGAGCGCGCTACAGACTTGAAATTCTACAGTCGTGACTAACACATATGTAAAAGAAATACCCCTGAGTACCAGTTAATTCTGACTGATCCAAACAAAATGGGGGAAAAAAAAAACAAAATCAGCAATCGTATTTTAAGGGTAAACCTACTTTTATTTAGAATAGGAACAGCTACAGCTGTTTAAACTATTTTAAATCTATCAGCTGACTGCGTGTATCCACAACAATGAACATATTTGGTAATAAACATTGGCATTTGTTATTAAGTTGCATTGTAAAGTGTCTTATGTACCATGCCGTTTTCAACTGAGCAAAAAGTGAAATGTTGTTCCTGGGCTATTGCCTTTGAAAATGATTATGAAGCAATAAGGTATTTTAGGGAAAGGTACCCAGGTGTAGTTCCACCGTCAAGGAAATCTATTCGTAAGTGGAAGATTATCCTACTAGAAACGGGGTCAATACAAAAAAATACCATAGATCCTCCAACATAGAAAATGAAGAAATCGTATGTGCTGCTTTCATGGAATCTCCAAATATGCCTAATTCAGTAAGAAAGGTGGAATCTGCTACAGGGATACCGAAGTCATCTGTCCAAAGGTATGCCAAAAAGAACAAAATCAAACATTATAAAACTCATTTAGTTCACGGACTGCTTGAAGATGATCCTGACAGACGATTGGAATTTTGTTCGAAAATAATTGAAAAGACTGACGTAAATAGCAAATGGCATGAAGGAATCGTGTTTTCAGATGAAGCGACATTTTATCGAACAGGAACTGTAAACAGGCATAATTGTCATTACTACAACACAAAAAATCCACATATCTTACAAGAAGAGAAATTAAAATCAACAGGTATAACAGTTTGGGCTGCTGTTACCAAGGATGGTGTTTTGTCGTATGACATATCCCGACAAACAATGACTGGAGAAAGGTATGCATCAGTTTTAAGCAATCACATAGTTCCTCATCTTTCTCAGCCTGAGATGAAAGACGTTTTTTTCCAACAGGATGGAGCTCCTCCGCATTATGCTAATGTGGCCTAAGCAGTTTTGGACCAAAATCTTCCTAACCGTTGGATAGGTCGTGGCAGCAGCTTCATGGACTGGCCCCCAAGGTCTCCAGACTTGACTGTTTGTGACTTTGTGTCATAACATTGCGACAGACGATGAACTAATGAGGTTGATCGAAGAGGAACTGTTGTTGATACCTCGAGAGTTGTTCAGCAAAGCGTATGACTGTTTTCTATTTCGTTGTCATCAGTGCATTGCTATCGATGGACATCAGTTTGAATAAGGTTTATGGATCAAATAGATTTAATTTATTTATGAGTTACTTATAGCCTATCTTTAATTCCCTAACGTTGTTTAGTGCTTAGAAACATCGTTAAAATTCAATAATTATGTTGTAACACTTAAGCAAATAAAACTATTTTAACGAAAAGGTACTATTTCTTTGATATCCCGCCATTTTGTCCTAATGTGTCAGAAATAACTGATACTCAGGTGTATTTCTTTTACATATGTGTATGTTAGGACTGTTGAGTTTCAGGTTTGTAGAGTGTTCGGTGCATCTAATATATTAATTCAAAAATAGGGATCTCTTCGTGGGACACCCGGTACATACTAGTGGACCCAGCAATACTTCGCTATTGCTTGATTTAATTTAAAAGGTAGTTATTCCATTTCATCACATAGACTTAAGTGATCGAATTGCAAAATGGTTTTGATGTCACTTAAGAATAGGCCTATACTACACAAATTTAGATTTATAGTTTGTAAACCTTTATAGATAATACAGTAAACATTTTGTTTGCTTCTACCTAATCTAAAAAAACTGATAGTTGTGAAGAATGGTAAAAAACCTGATTCTAAATTAGCCCAAATGGTTGAAAATAAACGTGTTTTGGTTCATTGTAGGCCTAACCTAAAATTATAATAAGTTTTTATCACAATCAGTTGTTTTATATATAATATGCAACAACCAATGTTTGAATTGAATTATAATTCTGTAAGCATTTTTCGTTGATTTTTGTTTGTGTTTTTTTAGTTTGTCAATGTAACCTAAAAAAGCTAATACTCTTCAAATTTGCTAAGTAATGTTGCTATGGTAATGAATGTAAACAAACATGACGTGTTGCTAAGCTTTTTATACGAACAGCTGTTCTTCTGCTCTATGGTCTTGAGTCCATACAAAAGAAGCTGTTTAGTTTATTCCAAATTTGAAATTTTTCGGGAAACTTTTCACATTTCTCTTTATATAAAAACCTGATTCGGACTATTACGAACATTTTAAAACAAAAAAAAAATAGCCAAATTGGTCCAGCCGTTCTCAATTAATGCGCTTACAAAGGAACAGCAATTCATTTGTATTATATAGATATAGATTGGTATAAGATACTGTTTAATATTTAAATATACAATTTTTTATCAAAATAAAGATACAAATATTACCTTTAGGTTCATTCAGTGTAATGTAATTCATTAGTGTATTGTTCGTTGGTATGTTGAATGTCAAAGGTATGTTGTGAATAACTTTGTAACATCCAGGTTAATTCAGGAAGAAACAAAGTGGTTCAAATAGAGTTTGTAAATTTAAATGTATAGGCTTTATTGGTATAAGCTACTGTATAGTATTTAAATATAAAATTATATACCAAAATAAAGATAAAAACGTGATATTTTAATTTCTTTTAGTTTCATTCAGATTGTTTGTTTAGTTTTTAATATAATTATATTTAAACTCATGTATGCTTATGTTTATGCATGGTGTCAAATAATTTGTTTATTATTATTATTTATGAAAGCGAAAATATGATTTGAAAAGTATTAAACAATTCATAGATAAGATATATTTTATATAAACAACATTTTAAACAGCTTATCTCTAAGTATATAGATATGTGACAACCTATGTTTGAATTTAATTATAATACAGTTAGCATTTTTCGTTGTTCGTTGTTACTTTCTCACTATACTATAGTATAGAGAAAGTATAGTGATCGCAAAAAAATCGATGTTGAGGTTTTTGTGGAAATATCCGTTTTGGGACCCCCTGAGTACAAAAAAGTAGTTTTTACAAAATGTCTGTCTGTATGTCTGTATGTATGTATGTCTGTCTGTCTGTATGTATGTATGTATGTATTTATGTATGTATGTATGTATGTATGTATGTATGTATACAAAGATAGAGCGAAAACTATTCGATCGATTTCAAACAAATTTGCATCAAACATGTCAAGTAGGCTTAATACATGCACGAAAAACGGTTTTGAAATTTTTTGAAAAACAACCCTCTTTTTGGCAAAAAAAACCCCAAAATCAGTTATTATTTGTTTATAAAAAAACGGTTTTAATGATTTAGATCAAATTTGGCTTATTTGTAGCCTTTAATGTACCCTACCATAAATATGCAAAAACTGCATCTTTCTAAAACCTCTCGTTTAGCTAATAATAATAATAATAACTGATTTTTGGGGTTTTTTTGGCCATAAAGCGGGGTGTTTTTCAAAACCTTTTTTCGTGCATTTATACAGGCCTAATTGACGTGTTTGGGGCACATTTGTTCGAAATCAATCGAATAGTTTTCTCTCTAGATAATAATAATAATATTTATTAGTTAATCTCCTAATTTAATAAAAAATCATCCCACCATACAATTCACAGTGAATCTGTTTATTAAGTTAAATATGTTTGTGAGAAAATATGTGCCAGTTAGTTCCTAGTACCGTTTATTTTTGTTTGTGTTTGTTTTTAGTTTTTCAATCTAACCTAAACAAGATGTTGGTTTTGATGAATAATAAACTGATTTTAAATTTGCTAAGTAAAGTTGCTATGGTAAAGAGTGTAAACAAATATGTGTTGCTAAACTTTTTATCCTAACAGTTGTTTTTGTGAGTGGTCTTGAGTTCATACAAAAATCCCATCGAAAAAAGCATGTTCTTTTTTTCGAATGAAACAATTTTCCAGGAACTTTTCAAATTTTTCTTTTCATAATTACCTAATTAGGACTATTACGAACATTTCCAATCAAAAATAGACAAATTGTCCAGCCGTTCTCATGTGGTGCGCTTACCAACGAACAGCACTTTATTTTTATTATATAGACTTTATATTTTACTCTAATGGTTTTTTAAAGCAAGAGAACTACATACCTTGTGTTGAAGGAACAGGGAGGTGTAAATTTTATTGTAACGTTTCATTTTAAATGAAACAAGAATGAAACCTTCTAAGAAATATTTGTTAGGTAGAAGTGTTTTGAAATATTATTTAAATGAAAATAATTGGAAATGTATTTGTAAATTATACAAAGATGGATGCCATTACTTTATAATTTAAACAGAGAATATAGTTACTAAATCTTTTATGATTTTGATGTACTTAAAACAAGTTTGTAGTGTTTATTTACGTTTTGTTGTATTCCTTATGTTGTGTTGTACAGACTATTTTTTGTTTTTTTTAATGATAATTCTCCAGATGGTCTAACGAGCATTAGTACTGTCAAGATAAATAATCTTCCTTTATAAATATTTAAATATTGTCTTGCTAGTACAAACACGTCTATCTAAACAGTCTGCGTCCGCCTAAGCTGAGTACATTTCATTTGGCTCGATTATTTCGCCTAATTTCCAAACTTTACTTTTCTTGTTTTTTACTTATGTTTAAAAGGTATTAAAGGTTCAGAAATGTAAAAAAGCTTTAGATTACAAGTACACATCTGTGTTTCACTACACTGTACTTATAAAAAATGTAGTCTTCAACAAAACATATTTTAATTAGTGTATATTACATACGAAAATATTACACAGAAATTTCTGGATGAGAGGGTGCAATATCTACAAGGAGAATGCACGCGTGGGTAAATCATTTTCTTTACTGAACAGTTTCACTGGAGGGTCTCAGTCGGCATGTGCTCCGTACTTAGTTCGAACTTAAACTGACATTGGTGTGTTCTGTTTCCAAAAATGCATTATGGAACCAGTTATTAAAAAGCTGTCCGTCTTTCCAAGCTTTTTTGATTTTATGAGAAACTGGGAGGTTTTTTAAGTTGATATTTTTAAAAGCTCTTTGTTCAGCTGATTTATCGATCATCATCAAATGCAGCTTGTGATTTACTGAAGCATTGCTACACGCCATAAAATTTACAGCTTCCTCATTCTTTTTAAAACCTGTGAGCCCTGTTCTTATGAGGCGCTATACTCTCTGTAGATAATTCGCTAAAATCCATGCCAGTTTCAATTACATTATAAGGGTTATTCAAAAAGGTAAACCAAATTTAATTAATTTGTATTTTACAAATTATAAATTGGATATAAACAGTCTACATACCGAAGGAAAGAGGAAGTTCCAAAGTTTTGTGTACCGCCACTTGGGCGGTGATAGTTGCGTAAAAGGCCGCTAGTGTACTCGCACCAATAGGAAGCCGTCAGTTGTGAGTAGATGGCTACTATGCAGCCTAAGATATTCTGCGTTCTCAAGTTTGCAAGAAGTGAATCGGCAGTTAAAGTGTAGTGTTGAAGATAAACGTATTCTGTGCCTTATCACGGACAAAAGTCTATCATATTTTTTTGCAGAAAAAACTGTAAGTTAGAACAATGTCTTCAACTTACCGAAGACTCAAAAGAATTTGTTTTCCAACAGGATGAAGCTCCTGGCACAGTCATGACCAAGGATTTTTAAAACAATCCCTTACTTCGTTGGTTAGGTCGCATGGGAAATTAAGATCTGGCTCTTCACTTCTGGCTACTGAGAACTCCTGAATTCACACCATTTGACTTTTTCTTATGATGCTATGTTAAGATGGCTGTTTGGGTGTTGGCTGCCATCTCTACCAACAACTCTGGCCGACCTGCGGAATCTTGTCACTTCTGCGGTGAACTTATTACATACGACTTCGCATGAGAGACGAGTTTGGCTACCGCTTATTTGTTTGCCGTGCAGAAAATGGAGGACTCATTGCATATTTAATACCTAGGCTAAAAAATTGAGACTTCCTCTTTTCGTTAGTTTGTAGATTGTTTGTGTCAGATTTATACTTCATTAAGTAGGATACAAATTAATTAAAATGGGTCTATATTTTTGAATAACCCTGTAAATTTGTTGCGAAGCCAAATCTAAGAACTTATCTAAATATATCTCATCTGCGGATAATTGCTACCCGGTGATCATTAACTGGTGATCACGTTTTTCCAGTCTATCAAACCAGCAACTATTGTACACGCAATGAATTATTCGTTATCATTGAATAATAAAATCTCGTCTAGTTGGGTTTGAACCTGGCCCCTACCGCCTCTCTGCCTTATCGGAATTTTAAAGATATTTTTTTAATAAGAGGTTAACTTAGGAACGTTCCAGTACAACAAATAAATATCGCTTCATAAAATTTTTCATACTTGAAATGTGTTCATGTTCGACGTTTTCAATTATTTGTTCGGACATAGAGCAAAAAATAGTATAAGTTAGTATCAATTGAGCCATTTAATGAAAAATTGATTAAATAATTTTCAAAAAAGAACTGTTAAGAATATTTATGTGAATTAAATTGCAATTTAAAACTCATAATAGTATTTTAGAGGGTGAGGCACTCGATTAACATTAGCGACATTCAATATGTCAGGTTGAAGCATTGATTGCCGTATCATAAACTAGTAACATGACATTGAACAAACCAATCCATCTAAATATTAAGGTTCTTAAGTTAGTTCTGTATTTTAAGATGATGGATTGCTGAAATCGCAATGTTCTCACCCCATTTCTATTAAATCTTTCACTTTGATCACAAAGAAAACATTACTCGATGTATTAAGAAGTGGAACCTTAAGAAGCCATTACCATTGAATATACTTTTAAAACATAAATAGGATAGTTACAGTTTCTATTATGATAATATCTTTGGTGTATGCTTACTTTCAACTGAAAACAATAAAAACTTGTATCATAGTAGGTAGGTGTAATAGTAGCAAATGCCTATGAAAACCTATTTACAGATCCAATGTATTACAATAAAATTATCAAACATGAACTCAGAATAGGAATTAATAGGAAGCACTCAGATTCAAACGAATACAGGTAAACATTCTGTGACTAAATACTATAGGTTAGAACCTTATAGGTTTTTTTAAAATTATTCTTGCATTTCTGTTGCCATAGGTTAGCCTAGGATCTAATAGTAGCCTAAACTTGCACCAAGTTATATGCCTATTTAAATAAATAGTGATGGAAAAGATAAATTTTTTACAGAAAAAAATGTACATAGTGCTGTACACTTAATTGAATAAACGAAATATGAACATTAAATTAATGTAATATAAAACTAAAAATATGAATACAAACTTTTTTAAATACGATTTTATTCCTTTTTTTTGAAATTGTGTAGCCATTAATTACTAGCATAAAAATTTTCATGTGGCAAGTTTTTTGCGAACTCCTGTGATTTCTTTTGTAGAATAGGGCCACTACTTGACAAATTTTTATCACGACACTGTTTTAACCAGTTAAAAACACATTGATCCACATCTTGAAATTCGCATTTCTTTGCTCTAACACATGTTATACCGAGCCCACTACCCTCTTCATACTGTCTTATCCTTATTTTTTCAAAATTATATGCTACGTAGTGGATGGAATGTTAAATTCCTTGGCAATATTAGTTTTTCTTTTAGTCGGAGTTTCTTCGACACTTCTAATCACTTTTTTAAACTATACAGTCAATGGCGTAATTTTACGTTTTCAGAAGTGTTTTGTTTCAATGAATGTTCCAAACAAAACAAATGTGTATACGGCATAAAACAATACAACACACACAAATTAATTGAGAAGAATAAAAATAGAAATTGTTGTTTTCCAAATTTTCGATTCTCATCGAGTTCAACGATGAGTGTTTTCTTTAATCAACGGGTTGTGTAACAGATGAACTGTTAAGCCGTGTCCATATAAAGATTTTATGTTACCTTGTGCTCTGCTACTATGTAAGAGAATTCTCGTTAATTGAAAGCTCTTACTTTCTGAAATTTTCTTATTTTTTTTTATAATAACAGTTTTGTTTTCCTTTCTAGGCACGGTTCTCTGTCTTCACGGCTCAAACCCGAACGAATAACGGTTAAATAAAACCGCTTTAATGCATGTGAAATGGGACTTTGAATCCAATTTGTCATTGTAATTTTAGATATTTTGAATCAAGACAAAAGTAGTACGTAAATTCATCCACGAATTTCACCAACAATTATTCAAATTATTTTGAAACAATTTCGTGTGAAATCTTGCGTAATAATTCAAACACAGAGGTAAGCATTTAAACAGTAAACGCGCTCTCTGTAGAATTTATAACTGAAGGAATTTATCGTCCATTCACAGGTCTCGTGCGTTGGGTCGAGTTCTACCTTTTTCATGGATATTTTATGTCCGACACTTTAACTAAAAGGTAATAAACATTCTCACTGCCCAAAGTCCACGTTTGTTCACTTATTTTATACTAGAACGTAGGGTAAATAGTTGAAGTAATTGTGTTGCATATGTTGCACGGAAATAGTCTGTCTAAGTAAATTATTATGGTATTTCACCAATATATACTTAGCGTATAGTAATTTTATTTTATAACCAAATACCAATTAGTTTTTTTTGTTGCTTAGAGTCTTTACCTTATACCACTTAATAAAGACTAAGTGGTTGTGAAGCCGGACTTTACTAACTACAGTCGGGAGCACGAAATAAGGCGGGTGAGAATTTTTGCGCTGTTGCCAGATTGTGACGCAGAGCAAGCGATTCTCGGGCGTTCATCGCTTTGCCAGTCCCATGTCTGGCAACAGTGCAAAAATTCTCACCCGCCTTATTTCGTGCTCCCCACTGTAGATTCGAAATTTCATAACTGTGTTGCAGGTTCCCCTGTAGTGAATTTAAACGACCGCGCTAACCATTTAGCAACGCAGTGCCTCTCCCGTTCCTATACAAACAACTAACACCGATGTAATATATTATAAACTAGTATTATCTGAAACCTATTTTATAAGCCAATAATCTTGCAACGAGTGACGTACTCTCATGACCTTTGTTATTCTTGTTTCTTTAGAAAAGTATATTTTTGAAACAGATGTTAATGATTTATGTTATTAGTATATTTATAATAATTAATACAAATTTTCCAATCCAATTACATAAGATATTTAAAGATGTTTCAAAAGTGTATTATTAGTTGTCTATGGGTGTAACATACGATTACTATACAGAAATGTATCGGGACTTTATCAGAACAAAGAGATAAGATTGTACTCACTTCGATTAAGAAAAGGTCAGTATAAAACTGGAGTAGTATTTGTTTTGAGAATAACTTTGTATTGGTTATAATTTCATATTATAATTTAAGAATAACTGATATCAATTTATTTATTTTTTCATTGGGTATTTATTAAAAACTAACATCAGTTTTACAGGCAACAATATAAAACGATTGGAATACGATCAAAGTTTAGATACAACAAATTTGTATCTTTTAGAGTTATTTTATTTGATACGTGCAAAACCGACATTGTCATTTGAATTATTTTAGATACATGCTTTTTTAATTCTCCGAAATCCAACATATTTTTAATGTGGGAAACTTTGTTGAAACGTGTCCAAATTGTTTATAAGATTAGATCATTGGCTATCTGAAAAGGGTCAAGGTAAGTCAAACCCTTTTCAGTAAGTTTACTTGTAGAAGAACCCAACACTCCAAGTTTCGTAATTGTTTGCATATATGAAAACATAGGGCCTTCTAAATCACTAGGGACTGAACAAAATATATTATTTTCTACAGATTCTTTATTTGTGAAATAGTGGGATTTTAGTTGAAACCAAGTATCTGAACCCATTCGTTTGTTCACTACATCCCGCTTGAGTTGCCTGGTATATTCTGTGTTTCCAAACAACTGAAGTAGATGCCGGAATGAATTAATAGGCTTTACATTGTGTAACTTTATTTGACCTTGCTTTATAATGGACAAACTGAAACGTTGACAACTTCCCCACTCATAAAACAAAACAAAATAATTACTATTTTTTATTTAAAACCATTTTGAAAGTATTAAATTATTTAATAAGAAGTTTTCGTGTACTGGGGCAAGACATAACAAATTTAAATCTGCTTCAAAAAAATGTTTGATTTGTAGTTTGTATTATTCTTATAAGGAATAACGCATATGAGGATTGAAGAGTCCTTGAAACCTAGGTTGTACAAATTAAATTCAGTATTTAGTTTGGTTGCTTTTCCTGTTTGTTTTGTACGTTAGTTTACTATTTATTGTTAAGACAACTGAATTGTAATGCTTCGTTGAATAAAAGCTTTTTGTTCTAAAACTTGAACATAACTTGTTCGTATACTAATATTTATGTTATCTGCATACTGAAACAAATTGACAACATAATCAGAATAGATATATTAAAGATTCATTGATATTTATAATTAAAGTAAGATAGTGTTAAATTTAAACACATGCATGCATTAAAACTTCATCATTACCAGGATGTTAACATTCTAAACAGCTCAATTTTAACGCTGTACTTGCACAATATCATGAATAATCAAACAACTTAATTAACTTTAACTAAATACGATGCAATAACCAGTTTGTTTTGCGGCATGTTTGTGTGTTTGTGGGACATTGGATTATAATCCAGCATGCCGGTTAAGTAATTATTAAAGGGTCCACGAACCTAGTTTAAAATTAAAATCTACCAATTTAACTAGTAGACCTAACTTATTAGGATGACCTAACTTATATTTTCCACTTCAATTGCATTGTATTCATAAAACAATTTCTCCAATATGAGAAACAACTAATAAAAGTTCACGTACTACATTCCTTTATTGGGAAATCTGTGTAAAACCAATAAATATACTTTTGATTAGATACTCCAATATTCCTAGCTGAATTGGTATAAATGTAAGCGCTTAAATAGGAATACTTTAATAAAATGAAAGATATGCCTACAAATCAGCAAGTCTTTGAGAAATCGGAATATTCCTGTGTCTAAAGTCAAAATACATAAAGGAAAGCTACCGGTGAGGTCAAATTTCTTAGTAGCGTAGTTTGAATGTGAAAAACAAAGTCTTTAACAAAATTTATTCAAAATAAAAGTCCAGAAAGTAATATTAACGAGTAAATGTTGTTTACATTTAGTAATAGTTTACAAAAAAATAAGTTAATAATCTATATCTATACTTAATATTATAAAGAGGTAAAATTTGTTTGTTTGTTTATTTGTAGGAGGAACTACTGAACCGATTGAAAAATAGTTTTACACTATCCTGAGTAACATAGGCTTAAATATCTGTAAATTTAATTGGAAAAATCTTAGGTTAGGCCTAGACTGATAA
Organism: Philaenus spumarius; assembly: GCA_018207615.1. NCBI lineage: Eukaryota > Metazoa > Arthropoda > Insecta > Hemiptera > Aphrophoridae > Philaenus > Philaenus spumarius. Next base: position 281,318 of record JAGFPH010000156.1, read on the forward strand.
ACCAACACATTTATTTAAGTTTATTACCATAGCAACTGATTGAATAAAATAACAGATAAAACAGCTGTTTGTTCCAATATTTCCATCAACAGCTGATTTCAAAATTTGAAGTAATTATTTTTGTACTTCTAACTTTTAGGTTAGGTTTTTAAAGTGTACACCTGAGCCTTGCTTGTTCTTTTAACCTTTATTATAACTGATATTATAAAATACACGAAATAATTTTATTTGAACATTTAACATTATTTACCATCTTAGCTTTGGAGTAATTATTAATCCTACACCATCATTATAAAGAAAACATTACATGAATATGTGTATAGAAGGTTCCAACGGGGTTGGCATGCGGAGCACGCAAGCGTTTCCCCTAGTTGTTTAATATAGTGAATATGACTTTGAAATTATAAGGTTGCTTTCATCATTTTCTTTATTTCATACAGAATAGTGTGATTATTCACAAGATAATAAAGTTCATAGAATTAAATATGATGAGATGATAAATTGAAAACAACAAACAATTGAAAATACAAAAAATGATAAAGCTAAATATATTTTGTGCCTTGCTGGAAATTGTCTCACATTTCACCACATTCATATAATATAGGAATTAAATATTTCCTTGTTTCTATAGTAATAAAAATGATGGTATATGTGTTCGATGCCAAGCCAAATCTAAGGAACGTAGAGATCTAAAATTTTTAATATGTGGCCGGAACTGGGGGTATGAATCCACCTCAAAGCAGGATTTATAATTTTCTTCTACGTTCACGAGTTAAGTGCGAAAAACTGTCATGAGACGTGATATTTAGATATTACAGGCGCCCTTTCCAGCCCAGTGCGTATTTTAGTAATCATGGTTTTCTTTTAGAAATATTTTGACACTACTACTCCATAAAGATTATTTTAATACTCAAAGTTTATACAATATTTGGTTCACTATAATGGCTGGCCTGCTGGATCATCTGTTTTGTTTGCAACTAACTGTCTGACACGGCACTTCTTGTTATTGAAGTTTACACCATATTTTTGGTAAGTTTTATAAAATAACTCATTACATAAAAATTATATTTTGGTATTAGTTGTATTTTTACACTATGTTATACTTTGTAAGACTGAATATTATTTGAAACAGATTTGCACAAGTTATTATTTACAATTTTGGTATTACAAAGTTATGCAACCCAATTGGCTGCTACAGTTAGCCTAGACCAGACTAAAAGTGAAACGCTTCTCCAACTTCAACCGGCAGTAGAAAAGAAAGAGAACCAGAATGTCTATGATGCTGGGTTCGAATTTAGGCTAGGGAGACCAGATATCTAATCATATCTGTGGTTTTAGGATAGGAGGGCGGAAGTAAAGCAAACGGTGGTTGGCTCGCTTCCAAGCTGACGGGATATGACTAGATATCTGGTCTCCGGCTGGGGCGGTTTTGCATAACTTTACTAAGGTAAACAAAAAAAAAAAAAAAAAAACAACCTTAGTTAATCACAAAAATAAAGAAATATATATTTTTCAAATTTTATCACTTCTTGGTCCTCAAAGAGTTAAGTGAAATATATTGATAGATTTGGAATCATAATATGGGGGTTTTTCAGCATGAGGACATTTTTTTAATTGCATGTAAAACTCAATATTTACCTGACATTTATGTCATTCTCTAGTACACTTGCCTGGTAGTATATTTATTGTTATAAAATGATAAATAATTTGAAGAACATCGAAAAAAATTCAAATTAGTGGTATTTTAAAAATCAACGTTATTTAATTATGACACAAATGTTTTCAAAAACATATAATTTACCAGATAAGTGGAATAACGGTGTACTCTCTTACTCAGTGCAGAAGGGACGGAGCGTTTCTGTGTTTCTCATTTCTAGTTGAGTACAAGAATTTTGTGTTATCGAGATTATTAACTTGGTAAAGGTGGCCACAGGTACTTGACTTGCTTTATTTATTTTTCGGAACGTAGTAAAATGTAAAAGTTATTAATACACCTCACACTTCTTTAAATAAAACAAATAAATTTATTCCTAGAATTTTGTTCGCAGACACCAGACCGTGGATTGTCTGTCAGAACGTAGTTGGTGCATATCAATAGATTGACATACTCACTGATTCAGTCTAAGTCAAATTGGTTTCCTGCTACCTGTCGCGCATACAGATCAGTTGTTTAAATTATGTTTGTCTTGATTGACATTACGCAGTCTAAAATTACAGTTTATTGACGGGTTAAGTGTAGGACCTATAGTGCTGTTATAGAAACTCTAGAATAACAAATGTTGGTGTTGTGTTATTGCTGAAATATGTTCATAAACGAATCGACTTTTAGTTTTACAGTGTTTACAGTTTTTGTTGGGATTTTTAAACATGCGTTAAAATATGGGCAGTTGTTATTGCATTGTTGAACGACATTTTATGGTAAGTACTGTTCCATAATGTGTGTAGTAAAGAAAATTAATATTGTCTAAGTATCGAAATAGAAATGTTTGTAGAACATTTTGTTTTATAATTGTTTTTTATGTAAAAGTATAGAAATTGTAATAACAACAAAGTTAAGATGGTAGATAATATTATTTGTTTAAATACAATTATTAAATTTACAATTTAAGAGGCTTATAATTACGGGTGAAAAAACCACCCACTCCTAACAAAAATCGAATCAACAAATTTTGAGTGCATGAAAGTCAGTCGTTAAAGATAATAATGCTGTTAAATAGCATTCAAGCCTGGTTAGAGTGATCAGATCGTTGTACCAACACTGAAAATCTTCAATCAGCTGAGCTATGTATTTTAAATGAACAAATAGCATTTTGTATTATTTATAAGGGGAAACTGTCTGGCCATTTTCTTTTGATTGATTAATAATACATATTAAACGTTTAAGATCACAACTTCACGTTATTTCACTTATCAGTAAAATTATACATTACTTCATCTATTTTTGTTTAATAATGAATAATTGTTTGGTGTCATTGAAGTACATGTTTTAGTTTTTCACTAATTCTATTCGAAGTTTATAAATAGTTGTTAAAAAAATGTTCCTTACGTGAACCAAAAATGATCCCCGAAGTTAAACTGATTGAAACTGATTAATTAAACTAAAAGTAACTTTAAAATTTAATAACACACACAATTTTTACATTATAAATTGCCCATTCGTTAGAAATCAAATATTAGGAGATTTATAAGCATCTAAAAATAAAAGGCTTTACTGCATTTACTTTCTTTAGTATTTAATTACTAAAATTATTAGTTTGAAAAATAAGGTGCCAGAAGCATAGATATTTTTTTCACCGCAATGTGTAGAGAAATCACAATTCTGTGTATAACATTTTTTTTGTAGCTATTTTGTCTGTGTTTAAAATTGTATCAACAAATGTATGTAAGTATGTAAGAAACGATTTGAAACAATTCAAATAAATAACAGAAAATTCCATTACTAACTCTATTTAAGTCAAATAGACCAAAATGAACAACGGAAGAAAACTTTAAACATATTTAAATATACGGAAGAGTACTGCAATAACCAAATTTTCCTTAAGAGAAACAAATAAATATGAGAATATTATATTCCGGAAAGTCGAAAAGGCGTACCACTACAAAAAGTTACCCAAGTGAGGGGTATTGCCAAAATTCAATTTTATTTTGGGAAACGATGTTAATAATTTGAAAATTGAAGTGTCTGTGCATTTAAGTGAAGTAAAACAACGAGTCAAACATTATGAGAATATTGCGCTACGCAGAATGTGTCCTTAACCATTATAATAAGTAAACTAGGAGAATAGGTACTGCAAACAATCTCCAATTTTATCATTGCACTGATAAAAGTTAAGTAGCCATTATTTTCTAATAAGGCTTTAAACATTAATAACTTCGGTAACGATCAGTACACTGCTGAGTGAGTCAATCCGTTTCAAAAAGCAACGTAATCAGGCATTTAAAAAAGTAATTTCATCTGTGTCATTTACAAATTAAAGGTTCAACTAAATTCAATGTCTTACCATAATATCAAACCTTTCTTAATTAAATTGTGTAAATATAAACGATTTAGTAAATTACAAGAATTTATTTTTCTTATCTAAAACATTAACGATTTAATGAATAATGAACTTTTAAAAATTTAGGCAGATCTTGAGAAGGAATTCCTTTAGTCCTAGAATGGCTATCTGATGGTTAAAACATGGTTAATACAACATCTTAATTGTGATGACTTTAGATAAATATTATTGTCTAAAAGACTTAACTAAATTATATGCAGAGTTTTGAGTGCAAGATACTCTCATTTTAGTTTATCTATACAAATAAAAATGTAAATGTATGTTCGTTCAAAATCGACAATCTCCGAAAGTTCTACACTGATTGTTTTAAAATTTTGACACAAACTTTCATTTGAATACACGCGTGTTTTTATATATTTTTTGAAAAACTGCAGCATCTGTTGAACATAAAAACGAAAATATCAGTATTTAACAAAAGTTTAAGCGACATTACATATAAACACTTTTTAATGATATTTCATAATCTATAATATTATATACCTATTAGCTAACTGTTCAACATGTATAATATAATGCAATGTTTATTGACTATAATAATAACAGTAGTCAACTGTTTCCTATAATATTTCCATTATCAGCTGATTTCAAACTTAAACAATTATTTGGATTTCCAACTTTTAAGATAGGTTTTGTGAACAACGACATCTGTTAAAGTAGAAACAGGTGAAGTATATCACTGGTCTGAAGATAATTATTAATATATAAGGCAAAATCTCACTATCGGTTTAGATTTTAACTGTTTCTACAATAATAAGAAGAAAGAACACAGACATACAACTGTAATTTAGTCAAATATTTTTCCAATTAATTTGATATTTTTTGTAACTGTTGTAAAGATAGAAATGAAAATACAGTGTACATATATATTTTTTATATATTATTACTGGGTTTTACGATTCATTGCAAGTAGAAAAATTATAAATTTTATATTTTAAGGGTTTTTAAGCTAGAAAAACTTATATATAACAACATTTAAGTACTAAGCGAATTCCAGACTTGTTAAAAATGAAACCTTATTTTATATAATCCGGCTTTTAGTCAACTTTTACATTTATCAACATAGCACCAGTATATAATGTATTTTTGCTTAATATAAAAGAAAGGGAAATAAGTGGAAAGAGGGAGAGAATAACACTTGAATTAATTAGGCACTAATATTAATTAGTTGTAGATATTATTTGTATGTAAGGCTATGGACTACAAAGCCTTTTCTTCTACCAAATACCAACATAAGAAATTACAACCAAAAATAGTGAAGAATGTGTCTTAATTGAATAATAACTGAGCTACAATGAAATGTACATTGTACTAAATTTTGACTTGGAAAAAAGTGGATAAGAGGAGAACTTTGTATAAACCTCTTTAGAATCGTATTGCAAACAACCTATTAAAAAGTTCTCAAAAAAATTGGTTGGATTTTTTTTATAAAGAAATTAATTTGCAAAATTACAGTTTTTTGCAAATATTATTGAAAAAATTTTTTTTTACAAAAACTGACTTTATTTTTGGAAAGTAAAGAAAATTTCTTATAAAAAAGCCAATAAAAATGTTTTTCTAAAATCAAAACTTTAAGTTGCATAATTATTTGTTTATAACTCGAAATATACCGCTCGGTGTGCACCTATTTGTGCCGCCCGGACGAACGCGCTGCGCACTAAATTTGTTATAACTTTTTAACTAATTGATCAATTTGAATAAGATTAACTGCAAATGAAAGGGCAATACTTCAGCTACTGTAAATTTATATTTTCAAGTAAAAAAGTCTGTAAATAAGTACATTATGTATATGAAGTGGAACAGTGGAAAATTTTGTTTATAAATTGCATAGTTCATAAATGAATGAGGATGTTAAGGTATTTAAATTTTTAAATATTCATTTATATTCTGTAAGGTTCATTCCACGCTCAGTAAACAACCGTTAACGATTTTCAATCAAAAAATATTGCGATATTGCCAATAAGAAAGTTTTTATTCAAAAAAGTTTATAATTTTTTACTGCTTAACATTTTTTATCTAAAAATTTAGTTTCTATGTTAAACTTTCTATGAAAAAATAATTCTTTCGCATTATTTTTGTCAATTTTATATATTAATTTGTAATAAATAAAAGAGGTTTTGTATACTAATGGCAGTTATATTGAATTTCTCATATTAAAATGATTTTTATGATTTCTCCAATTCATTTTTAATAATTTCAATTTAAACATCTGTCTTTTCCCTTTTTTTCTGCTTTTTAAAAATTTTCAACAAAATTTTTACTAAATGGCGGCCATTTTGGATTAGGCATTTAGAATTTTTAATTTTTAACTTCAAATTCGGATTCAGCTACCTCAAAAACATATTTTTAAAAATTTTTGTTTAAAAATATAAGTAATTTGCTTGGTTTTTCAGTTTGTTAAAAAAAAAAACATTTTTGTTAAATAAATAATGAATAAACAATTTCCAACCAATGTCTTTTGGAGAACATTTTATCTGAGGCCATTTATAAGCTAAATCTTAAAGAGTTTGTTCAAATACAAGCTATACCTACTTTTTTACAAATAATGCATGATTTTGTGCTATAATGATGTTTCGGATAACCAGGCAATTTATATGATTCCAAATAAATAGAATTAAATCAATGTAATAATAATAAAGAACACATCTATGCTTAAAGTAATACAATGACGTAATATTATAATGTCGTGTTACAGTACCTTGCAACTGTCCAGGGTATGACGGTTTCTCTTCCTACTTCTTGTTCACTAAGTAACTTCAAAATTGTATTAGACATGCAGGTTAAAATGAAAGTTACTTCTATTAACGATACTGATTCACACAAATTGATCTCATTAACAATGTTTAGTATTAATTTATGTATCAGAAATGATATGATTAATATTAGCAAATAGTTATATAGATATAGGCTATAAATGAATAATTAATGTGGTAGCCATAACGGCAAAAAAAGCGATGCACTGATGGCTTCTAAGTATACTTCTTGAAAAATAGGTCTTGACGGTATAACTGGAAATTTCCTTGTTGAATCGGACCAAAACTTGCATGATAAGAGAGCGTCCACTTTTAGGTAAACCAATCAAAACGTTTTTTTAACCGAATCACTGTTGCTATGCTGTTGGCTACGCCTTATTGAATGTTAACAATTATCTGCGTACTTGGCCTTTTGCATGTACGAACAAAATATGAATTGTTTGATACCTAACATTAAGGAAGGAAATTATCACTTTGTCGCCCCGAAAGGAAACGTTGAGGGCGACACAGATATACTTTCTTCCCTTAAGACATACAACATTTTCCTCGAGCTACACTTTTGGTAATTGTTTTCATTCGATTATGGAAGAAACTTTATTAATTCATGGACATTTATATTACAAAATCAATTGAGGTTTTTCCAAGAATACACAGACACATTGATGCATTGTTGTTTCAACAGTTGTTTTACTAACAAATATACTTTCTAGCCTGCCTATAATAGTAAACTCAATGCTTTTTATATGGGTAGTTCTTCGTCCGCGGGATGATACTTTATTCTTTCTACCCTATAAATGAGGCAAATAAGACTTCTTAAAGTAGTAGCTGGAGGATAAAAAATATAATGCATACTTAAATAAAAATACTAAACAAAAAGTGATCTTAAAATTAATACCGGTAATTAAGTAGGACATGCAGAGGAGTGGGGGGATAAAGAGAAAGAGATATACCACTTTATAAATGTATCACTTAGATCCTGCAACATTATTTCAAAATATCGATTTGAGAAAAAGATATTAAGACTATTGAAGACTATTAAAACTGTATAGTTATTTTAGTCTACTACATTATGTACAAACATAAAATTTCGAAACAAACCTTTATAAAAACTTTAAAAAAACACATTTTTTATACACATTTAAATATATAATTAAACTTTTTGAATTTTATACAGTTAATACTTAATACTAAATTTAATAAAATATAAATATTACAAGAAAATAGGAATATAAAATTATCATAAAAAAATTAAGTACTGTAATATAGTATTAAAAAGATTAGCGTAGTCAAAACCTGAAACTACAAGAAACATTTTTTTTCAGAGTAGGTATCAATCCATGATTTAACGTTACTTCACGTCGCGTTGTTGTCGTCCGACGTTTTTATAAAAAAATTAAGTTTAAAGAGAAGCAAACTACTGTTATTGTACACATACATTTTACAATACCAACGTTATTCCACATTTTCTGTAGGCCTACCACAAAAACAACACAAATTTCTTTTTCTAATTTATTAAAAGTAGGTAATAGTAAAAAACTAATTTCATTCGTTAAAAGATTGAACAATTTGGGTGTCATACAAAAGATATTTTAATGCTTTTATTTATGGTCTTTGAATTTCATATTTATAACCACCTCTCAATTTTCTAGTATTCTTATTTTGAGCTCCTTTTGTATTCGATCTTATTTTAATATTATAGTTAAATTATTTTTATATAAATTTATATTTATAATATTTTTTGGTCAGAGAGGATGTCAAGTAAAGAGTTAAGGTAGAGATGAGATCAAAGATTTCGGAATTTCTAATTACATAAAGAAAAATGAGTTTGTTACAATGAAACAAGTTACATCAATTTCTAAACTAGGCATGATTAAAAACTCCAACATTTTTCTCTTTTACCCCTTCTCTTTGCCTTCCCACTTTCTTATTTCCGATCTTTATGAAAGACATGGTGAATTTCGTTTGATCTAAGCTCTTTCAATCCTCTTTAATCCAACGCCACTATTGATGATTTCGAAGCCCCATCGCTTTAATCTGTTACTTATTAGCTGTAACTAACTTCAGGATGTCTTGATTTTCCGACTCAATTTACTGACACCCCCCAATGCGCCTACGGGAGAAGATTAATTTATAAATGTCCAGGTCATAATCTTAAGTGCAGTTTATCTATTTTGTTTCGCCAATTTCTGTAACTCCTCAATAGACATTAAATGTAGTAATGGTGGTTCCTAAAGCTAAAATAAATGTTAAAATAGAATGAAACTACCAATAACTTGTTGTTGTATACTTCAGTTACGAACATTTTTTTCTTTCCATTTATTACTTTGTTTTCGCAAATACATGTACATTCTTTGTATGCATTTACTTCTATTAATTTATTCGTAACATTAATTAAACAAATTTAATTCAACCGCTTGCTTTTCCATAAAATTAAATTAATGCAAATATTTGTAGTTCTCTCTTCTTCCTCTTATTTATGTAAAAATAATTACTGTGATTTTAAATAACCATTTTACCCTAAAACAATTCATAATTATGAAAATTATGTACATTCAGCTAATATTTAAAAAAAATATTTTTAATATGTTAACAAAATATAAACAATAAAATTTCAAATTTTAAAAGCAGATACCTCAATCGAGTATAAAAACATATTATATGCAGTAAAAAATAAACAAATATATAGTAGGTTTATAATAAATATTACTAGTGCACGACAAATATATCTTAAAACGTTGGAAATATATTAAACAACTTTAAATAAATTATTTGTTGGGACATAAATGATACTATTAATAGATGAGAAAATGTACTATTAGTTTACAGAAAATATATTTTAAATGATCGAAAAATATACTAAAGAACTGGAGATAAATGATTAGTTGAGATAGAAATTGTGCATTAATAGGTAGAAATGTATTATTACTAGATGGAAAATATATTTTAAATGGTAGGAAATATGTTAAAGAACTGGAGATAAATTATTATTTATTTAGATAGAAATTTTACTATTAATTGATGGGAAATGTACTATTAGTTTTACAGACAATATAATATTTTTAATTTTCAGAAATATATTAAAGATTTTGAAATAAATTATTAGATGGGATAGAAATTATACTATTAATAGATGGGAAATGCATTATTAGTAGACGAAAAATATATTTGAAATGATCGAAAAATATACTAAAGAAATAGAAATAAATGATTAGATGGGATGGAAATTATACTAATAATATTTAGGAAATGATATACAGAAAGTATATTTTAAATGACCGCAAATATATTAAAGCACTCGAAATAAACGATTAGTTGGGATATAAATTATACTATTATTTAATGGGAAATGTATTAATATAGACAGCAAATATATTTTAAATGATCGGAAATATATTAATGAACAGGAATTGAATTATTAGTGGGGGTGGGATTTATATCAGTAATTACATGGTTTACTTTTTATATTTTATAAATAACTTTATTTTTTACGTCGAATCTGAGTGTTGGTGATATTTTTACATGATAAATTATATTTATGTCCCGTGTATTGTGCGTGCATTTAAATCTTTAAGTTTAATGTTGTTAATTTGTATTGTTTTTCAGTTTTTGACGCGAATTAAATAAATACAAATCATTTTGAATTTTTGTATCTGTTCGACAATGCCTGAAAAATAGACGAAACAATCGTCACAACCTAAACAGATAAACAAGATAGGACTGTGAGCAGCATTTATCCGAAAAATAAAGATATTTAACTATTGTGGAAGGAAATATTTTGTTAGTGGACAGAAAATATAATATTAATATTCGAAGATACATGATTAGAAGAAAGGGAATTATGTTATTACTGGACGTTAAATTTATTATTATTTATATTAATGGTTATAATTAAGAGTATATTCTGTTTGGAATACCAACCCTTTGCTGGGCTAAAGAAAATTCTTACTGTAATTAAAAATTGAATCCTAGCTTAAAAATAAACAACTCAAAATCAATATTTCTTTGTTGCATTGCATCACGTTTGTTATTTAAAAAATATAAATCTTAGAAGTGTTTAAATATAATAATTTTAGTTTAATTTTACTTATAGTGTCTATAAATTAGTTGCTTTTGCAGTAGGATACTTCTTTAAATATTCCACAACAGAAATAAGATTTTTGATTTGACTTGTTTTTAAGGATAAATAATGCACTTTAGAAATCATAACAAAGAGACAAAGCAGTAAAACGTACGTGCTCTGTATATTTATGCACAAGTCCTAGACTCGCAATGTTTGTTGGGCGAATGGAATCTTTCTTGAAATATAAATGTTTATGTGTACAATAATTCTTGCACTTGGTAAACCAATGTAGATGTAGTAAATTATCTATAGTATATGAATTAATTGTATATTTCATTTTGACAAAGTTCTAAATTTGTTTAACAAAACGAAAACACAGAACAGTTCATTCCATGAATTGCAGGTAAAACAAATACATATGAATTTAAAAAAAAATTTAACCCCTCTTCCCTTCACGATCGTAAAGCAATGCTAAAGAAATATGAGAAATACCCCATAGTTAAGTTTCCACAGAATGAAATTTGTTGAACTTCCATATCGATTTATACAAATTAAAAAAATATATAAAAAAATAGCTAAAAATAATGCTATCTTGTTGAATGCAATGTTTAAGTACCTCTTGGAAATCAGCCATAACTCGACATATCACATCTCTCGCCATTGCCATGTATGTATTCTTTGGCAGTGACACCATTATATTAAAAAGAAGCATTTTCAAAACATGATATTAATTTCCTGTTGCTCTAAAATCTTCAATTCAACTGAAGATTGTATTCAGAGGAACTGGTTCATTCCTAACAATATTAGAATATCTAGTGTGCTACGATGTCACATTTATTATTTCAAATAAAGGTTTTGTTCGTGAGGGCGCAAAGCTTTACCAACCAATTTATTAATTGCAACTGATAAAATAGCCTGCTGCAAAAACCCTCTCCTTTCTCTGCTACTACTTACTAACTAATCGAAAAAGACCCTTTTCTGTGTAAGCTTTCTTAAGTGACTATGTTAAAACAAATACTAGATGTTTATCTTCCTTTCTGCCTCAGTAAAATATGTTTCTACTAAAATAAACATGAACATTCCCTGTTATTTCAAAACGGTAGTTTTCTATGGGTCATAATGTATTATATTTACGAAACTTCAGAATACCATCCACTGATTTACCGGAACATGTATTTCAGAATCCGTAGTTCTTAAGTATTGAAATTTGGAATTATTTTAGACTTCATACAATATATGTTTTCAATATTCCAAATACAAAAAAATATAAAACGTTGAACAAAGACGAGGATATTGATTTAGGTGTTAGTTTAAATTCCTTGACCTGGAAATTAGATACATTATATGTCAAAACCTAACCACATAAACTGCATTGCAGATAATTTTATAAGATGTAAGAATGGGAATGATGCAATGACGTCCATATCTAAACTCCATTTTTTCTCTTAGTTATTCACTAAAATTACCAGTAATGTTATATATTAGTATAAATTGTAATCTACTGTAGTAAAATTAAAACAATTATTAATTTGTGTTCCAAGTGTCTTAATTTAGTTATTATGAAAGCTTACTAGTTGTATACACATATACTAGTTTTGGAATTTTTGAATGTTTATCTTTATAATTTCTGTCATTGAAAAGTAAATCTAATCTAATACTTAATTTGTAATGAAAAAAATATTTTTATACATTACAAAATGATTACAATAGGAAAAACTACAATTAAGTGTTTTAAACTTATTATTATGATATAGTTTAAAACCAAAATTTTCACTTTTTAAAAATAAATTAGCATACGTTAGTTGTTGTTATTTATTTGTAACGTGAAATAAAATCAATATAGCCATTTTTTTACGAAGGTTTATTGATAATCCCTACGTCATAACAACAAACGGGTAATCTTTGAATGTATTTTTAATGTATGCATTTTTTTCTTTTAAAAATCCATCTCTGATTGAAATAACAAAACTGTATACTTTTTTTAAATGTAAAATTATAGTTAAACTACAAAAAAAAAAAACTTATCTCTTAACAAAAACATTAAAATAATAACAATTTTATTTTAATGCTGGAATGAGATAACATCTTTCCTGATTCATTAAAATAATAGCTAAATTTATGTGAACAAAACTTATCATAAAAATATCGTACCAGTGATAAAAGAAATCAATATGCAATAGTACCAATATATCTACCATTCTTTGAATTATAGTAAATAAAAAATTAATCTTACTTTTCTTGTTTAGTTGGAAATAGTGTTAGCTTAAATCCCTAATTTTCTATTAGTGGTGACATTTAAACTAATACATTTAAATTTTCTACAAACTTTTGCAATTAATTGGTTTATGATATAGGCACTTCATGTACTTTGTAGGTACTCATAGATAGGTATAAGAGAAAACAACATTTATTTCAAATTGGGTCAAAGTATAAGAGTTTACCTCCAACGAACCTATTTAGTTAAAATAATCAAAAGTCCCTAAGTTGCATGCTGTATTTGACTCAGCCGAATTCATTTTGTTCTAAGATCTAATCTTTTCCTTATTATTTCCTCCCTAAAGACGTTCAATTATCTCAGAGGAGGGGCTAACGAACTCACAACGGAAGGGTTACTAAAGTAAACAATCTCCGTTAGAGCTTAATATAATATTATGTTCATCAAATTAAAGTGACTGTTAGGGGTTAAGAGTTAAGTGAATGCATTACTTAGTAATCATCAATAAGAGAGAGTTTGATAGCCTATGCATAACCATTACTATATTAATGTATGTACCTTCTTGTCGCGATTATTCCTAGTATTATTAACAATTTATTTGATATTTCCTAAATAGCCGTTCACTATTAATGACAAACTGTGCATAATGATTGTAAAGTTGCTATAAATATTCTACATGAACTTAAATTAGTCAATCCCTTTTGGAACCATTGACTAGGGTCACCTGAAGGGTCGTGATAGTTTGTTATGATAGTTTGGAATGTTACCTTTTTAACAAAATGGAAATTTTTAATACGCCCAGAAATTCAATATTTTTGGGTGAGGTCAAACATTTAAAAAATACTCTTCGTGGGAATTAATTAAACAGTCAAAAACGAAATTTAATGACAAACGAAAGATGAACAAGAAGAACATCAAATTGTGTCTAGAGGGATATCTGTTACCAATTTTATAATATATATTTGCTTAGTGTAGCATCAAGGAAGAAGATTGTATGTAGCAAAACTATCCAAGTAAACACATTAAGAACATCTAGAAAGAAAGAAAAAAATAAGAATTAATCTTTAACAACCTATTTATACAGTAAAGTAGTAACAAAAAGTAAAGATTGGATTTTTAATAATGTAAGGATTACTTATTTGTTTTACTGACAATGGTAAAACTACTAAAGATTGAGGTTACTTACTTTTATGGTTTAACTTATATACATTTTAACATAAAACTAATTATGTTTAACTAAAACTAATTAAAACTAAAATCTAATTATGTGCAAAATTGCACTTTCCTACGAATAATTTAATCAGTTCTAATCATCAAAACTTTCTAAATGTGAAAATTGCACTTAATCTAAAAATCATCAAGGAATACAAAACCCACTAAATACAAAGCCCAACTAACTGTAGTTACATAAAACACTAATTACTGGGATTGAGCGGGTATTTACGACATGGATACATTTAATTAAATATCAACAATTTTGACATTACCAAATTACTAGTTTGAAATATCAATTTCAATATTCTTGTATTTAGTTTTGTTCGTATTCTTATTGTAAAATAAATTCTTGCATGTTTTGTACAAAATCCAAATTTTTCTTTTATTTAATTACATTTATTACGTTTTAA
>JAGFPH010000156.1:298070-393590 GCA_018207615.1 Philaenus spumarius
TAAAACTTAAACCAAACAATAATAAGTTGATAAACGAAAAATCTTGGAATTATTACCTCTTTAACTGTTTCTGGATTTGTTATTATTTCCTACTCCTGGTTGGTTTTCTAAAGATTTCGGTGGATTTAATACACACAAAACCAAATTGCACCACTTTATAAAAGCATCATGTATATTATTACATTATTATAAAGAGGAAAATATATGTTGCTTATACAAAATTAACTTAGAAACTAAATTTCAGTTTTTTTTAAGTGATAACTTCAATTGGCCCGTTGGGCACTTTCGCTTGACTATGTTTCTGAAATCTCGCGTCACGAAAACCTTTTTTCGTAGACACAAGTCAGAGCGTGGATAGGGAACATTGTTTAATACATTTACATTTACTACCATAGCAATCAAATTAACACATAAGAATTAATTAGTTTATATAATATAACAGCTGATTTCGCCCATCATCTGTAATTCTTAAACAAAACCCAGCGTAGATTATATTTTGAGGTTATGTTTACAACTTCAATCATTAAAATTTCTTGTGAAGTTGAAATTTTTAAATATTAGTTATAGGCTATAACTAATGTAGGCTTCTATAACTAAACGTTATATATATCATCAGTATATTCGTTTATACAAATTTATGAAATAAAAAAAATTTATTGGGTGTGCTTAAGACCACACGTTGGAAGTGATAACTTCTATGACTACTGGGATTTTTAACTCGGTAAATGTGTACAATTATAAGGATTAAATGTAATTAATGTAATTATGCCTATTTGTTAAAATTGTTTATTTATATCCTTTATTATATATTTAAAGAAGAGTAAATATATTATATTTTAGTTACTTTTCATTTCATATTGACAGATCAATGATTTGGAAGTTGTTAATAGTATAGTAAAGAAATTAATAATCAAATATGTTATACAAAGATGTACGAATGTTTCCGAAGTTAAACAATAGATATCTCTTCTTTAAAAATTGCAAAATTAAAAAGAACTATAATAAAAGGAGAAGAAGTAAACTATTTGATTCTCACTACGCTCTAAATAATATTCTGCTTAGGTTATCAAAAATGTCTGAAAAGAGATTGAGCCATATACTTTATGACCGCCACAGTCTTTTGACTCAGCTCATCTATGGTTTCCAGTGGTTTTTGTGTAATACCTCCTTCTTTTAGAATTTTCATACACAACACCATTATTAGATCATGGGAGTTAGAGGGATATGAAATGTCTACCCCAAGGGATGGATATCACTCGGTTCCTGAAAATCAATCGAAGTGAATTCCTCGCTGTATGGTCTGTAACCTCGCTCTGCAAAAACAACCTATCTAACGAAAGCCGTGATAACGTGTTAACTATATCGTATTAAATAGTATTCCTTTTCCAGACACCTACACGTAATGAAGCCTGGTCAAGTGAAACCATGAAACTGAGTTATTTGTTTATAAATCAATTCAGATAAAAGTGGCATTCATTGGAAAATCAAGCATTAGATAAATTGCGGACTATCACTGTTAATATGGTAGACCAGTTCGTTACTCTTGCATAATTAAAATTGTCTCTGACGTTGTTAATACAATTTTAACTATTAATTTCCTAAATTCAAAATAAAAAAATAAAAAAACAGTACTTTCGCCTACATAATAACATAACTTTAAAGTGATGAGCTGGTACATGATCAAAAGTCTCAGTGTACAGTTTGTTTTGAGTCATAGTGTATTAGAAAAAGTATAAATAAATTAAGAATTTTAAAATGATATACACAATTATCAAACGAAAGATGTAAATTTATTTACCTATCTTTCTGAGGTAGTAATGCATTTTATTAATTAAACTGATTTATAGAAAAACTAAAGATGAGTTGCTTAACATGGGCATATGTAGGCTAATTGTAGCTAGTTTTTCATAACTTTTAACGTCCACAACTTTTATCTTAATCTTAACTTTTATTAATTGTATTACTAAGTCAGTAACGTCGTAATATAAAGTTTGTGTTCGAAGTTGGTTCAGATATAGCTAACGCATTTGAACGCAAATGTTATTCAAACTCTTATCTATTTTACTAATAATAATGCTAATAAGGAAAAACACCACTTTTTACTTCAAACTTCTTATCAATATGTTCTTAATAAAACAAAATAAAAGTACGTAAAACAAGTTACTTTGAAAGAACAGATCAAACCATTTTATTGTTGTCTTGTTTATTTCATGAGATGCTACATATTAAATATGGGATTTTTGTTAAACATTAAGAGTACTTTTTTTAGAAATATTGGTACTACACAGTTATTTAGTTCAACCTGATAAATTTGATTTATATTTGTGTTTTAAGAAAGCCCAATTTTTAGTTCATTTGCACATAATAAATACAAAAATATATATATAAATAAACAGAAAAGCTTCAAAATGATTGTGAATGTTAACACTGCAGATTTTAAAACCAGCACATTTTGACAGTAACTTATACATTCTGGTGCAAATTGAATTAAAGTTATTGAAAGCAAAATAAAAACACATAAATGGGTGCTGTTTCATTAATTCTAGCAGTAAGTTTTAAACCTAAAAGCACTAAATTAAATGTAAGGTTAAATTTGAATTTATAATAAGTGTAAATTATTTAACTGAATATTATAAAATATTTACAGTTTTTAATTAATTACAACTATTTTTCTACTATGCAACATTTTGTTACAGATAAAAGAGAGTAATTAATGAATGTTTGTTCTAAACTTAATTAAAAAATAAAGTCTATTTATTTGTGTGGCTTACAAATAAATGCAATAAGTATTAAATAATTTCCTTCCATAATATTAAACTTTACCAGAAAATGTAAGTAAATGAAGATATTAATATTATAGAGAATGTGAAACTAATATGACACTAGCTCATAAAAGTTAAAAAACGTAATTTCAAATTGTTGTTTATAGTAAATATGGTTGGTTAAACCAGACAAAAACCACAGCGTTTTACAATAAACCAGTTAACAATGAATATACTTATGTCTAAGGTGATTGTGTCTTAAATGGTTCATACCGATATTTCAAGGTTAAGTTGACGAGAGTTGAATGGTAAATAACTTTGCCTCATAGCCAACAACATTTCCTATATTTTTAATATTAAAGTTTACAGGTTTCATTTTTGAAGAATTGTAGCATAAAAAGAAAGAAATACAGAGTAATATGACATTAAACTGAAAAACTTCAAGGACCTGTTGAAGTGGTAAAAAAAACAGAAAGTTCACACAAACCTAATCCTTCAATAGCAAGATGAATAAAATTAAAGTGTGAATCTAGATATAGACAGTAAATTTTGCAGAACATTTAATACTCAATATTTTAGTTGACGGATATGTAAAACATTTAAAGTTAAGTTGCAGAGGAAATCCGTTTTAAAAAACATTCAACATTGTATGTTATCTGAAAAATGATGTAAGTAATTAATTTTCTCGGGGTTTTCTAGGAATTGTATAGTGGGAGATGTGTTTCCCCAGATAAAAAAGATTAAAAAATAGTTTTCGGTTTAGACTTTCAAATAAAACACAATCTACAATATATTCCTACATTTATTATGGTTGTATAATTCAAGTAATTATAAATAAATAAATAAAGAAGTAATTCATTAAATAATAAATTAGAATGTATAAGGAATTAGAACTAGTCAATATGTTTCGACAAGTGTGCACGATATCCTTATTTAAATAAATGTTTGGAACAAAAAAAACCACAACAAATCTACAATTAACAATTTACAACAAATGAATTACTCTTTAATTTGATGAATTATTTCTAATTTTAAGTTAAACGTAATAAATATTGCAAAGCCTTAAAACCCCGATATTCATTTCGAAACACCCGGTAAATATAAATTGCTGTAGCTTCTAAAAATTTGTCTCCGAAGACGGCATATCCCATTTAAAGGTGTTTTATGTACGTCATAAGTTATTGTGATACTATTTTATTATGCCTGTTTGTATGATTTATTATTATTAATTATTTCTTAAGGTAAACTGTTACCAGCTACAAAAAACAGGTCCCCAGCTTCTGTTAGATGTATTGTGCAAAACACGACTGACTCAAAGTTCACAGTATCGATTCCTGCACCATTTATTTTCACAATTACCCAACCGAAACTTTTCCACCGAACAACTTGTGCAATCTTACTTAATACAATAAGAATTAAAACTGCTCATTTCATGCATCTTTTAAAATTTAATTGTTCAGCTTGGATGTTTGTTTATGGATTAAAATGAGTTTTTTCAACATCTGCATTCCTGAGTTATTAATTCCGATATAAATAGATTGCAATAGAATTTTAAAAATTAATACAATTTTACCAAACACTTTTTTTAGTCTTACCTTACTAACTTTTTTCTTTCAGGATTAATAAAGAACGGGTAAGTGGAAAACCACAAATTCATCAGCCTGCTTTGAACTTTAAAAAAACAAAAAACAAAAAACACACAAAACAACAAAATGTCTTTTTTTACTTTTATGGAGTACTTTTTCAAGTATTTTATATGAAAAACTTATAAAATGTATCAAATACTTAAAGAAGTTTGTCATAATGACCTAATGTGTCCACAATGAACTAAAGACTGATTATTATGGTAAATAAAATGGCACATAATATATTATTATATGTTTATTACGTAAAGTAAGATAGAAAAAAGATCAGTTTTCACCCATCTAGTAGGACTCTCCAAAGACCATGGAAGTAAATAATAGGCAGGAATCAATAAATTAAGGCAGTAAAATGCCCCAAGTAAATTGTCAAAATTCATCAAGACAGCCAGGCTTATGGTGTATCGAAACACCGCTGTTTTATTGGGTATAACAAACAAATAGGAATACAATTAAGTAGTATAAAATAAAATCTCTATTTTAATGGCTGAAATATTTTATTTTGTTTATTAGTTTTGGCACCATGTTTTTATTGAGAAAAAATATAACAAAACATTTATAAAATGTACAAATTAATATATTTAATTTTTTTATGTAAATTTTTTCATGTACATTTTTTAAAGATTATTCCTTTAGTAAAATGTTTTCGACATAAACTTAAAAGTTAATTGGTTATGCCAAAAGTAATTATGCCCTATTTTTAGTATTTCCGTCTTAGAATTTGAATGGCATAAAAAGCCGATCCATCTTTGAATAGTTTTACAGGCGTGTCATTGAAATCTTTAAAAAATATATACTGTAGGCCTATTGAATGCAATTTAAAACTAAAAATAAAATTTACAACCAAATACAGTCGCCAGTATGTGTAATAGTTTCAGACAATAGTCACACCCCATGTGTTTCTACTTTAAAAAAAAACTACAACAGTATTGTATATCCTTGTTGCTGGATAATGAAAAAGGCGAGAAAAAACCCTTATTTAGGTCTCGTTTCACTAAACGTATGGCTTTTGTTTGACAGCTTCATTCACAGAAACACATGTCTGAAGCTATTCTAGTTTACATATACTGCAAGAATCCTTTCATGTTGTCCACTGTATTTTTTTGTTTCGACAATCATTCAAACAAAATATATAAAGTTGTGTTACATTTTAAGTTTATAAAATGCGTATATGTTTATAAATGCATGCAAGCATTTCCCAAAAGTATTATTTTAATTGTTAGCAAATTGTAACGATTTTGTTTCATAAATTTTAATTTAATTTGGCTATATTTTTCATTTTTTGACGATGGTATAGATATGTTTACCAACTAGTAAAACAACAAAATACATTTAAGAGTAGTATTTTACAATTTTTTATTGACCTTTTATCAATTTCAACATAATAAATTCACTAGGCTAGTAGCTGAATCAGTTGTTGACCCCATCTTTCAGAAATACGAATTATAGTTCCAATTATTTTTATAAACACTGGAAAGCTTTCAGTAATACTTAGTATAAGCATGGTGTAGTGCCTGTACTTGTATAAATTATTTATTATTATAGATAAAGAAAATTTATTTACATTGAATTATTATTATAAGTTTTGTAATTATTGTTTTACTAATGCTCAATTTTATTCAAATGATGTAAAAATTTATTTAATTTTGCTAAACAGTATGTTGTAAATAATAAAAACAATAAAATATGATAGCAATTAAACAATAATTTTAAACTAAAACAAAAGTAAGCAACTATGGGAGACTCCTACGCTCTTTCTCGCCAGTCTTCATCAGCATAATACAATTAGTTTTAATAATAGTGTACGTTTAGTCTTAACATCAAAGCTAAGAAGGTAAATGTCGAAATAAAATTATTAAATAACAGATCTTTCAGTCTTAATAAAAGTAAAAAAGTAGTAGCGTGTCTTAGGCATACTAATACACTAAACCCTAATCTAAAATTAGAAATTGAAATAATTGTTTAAAAACATAAAATAAGCTGTTAATGAACATACTTATAGTAAACAGCTGATTATTGTATACCAACATTGATCATCAGATCCACGCACTCTTAACGGAACAATCAATTTTTTCTTCGAACTATTTGTAGCCCCAAACTTTCTTTTAAATTATTTGTATATTTTATTGTTTCTCTTAAATTTTATTCTATACATTTTAGATTAAACTATAGTTGGCAATGAGTATGCAATTTTATCAAATAATATTATTTACAAATAAATATTTCATCAAAAGTGGATATACAAATACACGAATAATTTTTTTGTTATATTTAAAAATTCAGTAATATCCAACTGTGTAAAAAAATTGTTCTTCCCAAAACAATAAATATGTTTTATTTTACTCACTTGTCATGACATAACTATTACAACAAAAATAGTGGCAAATATGAAAGTGATGATTATTTTATCTGCCTATGTAATTTGAAAAAAAAATGAATGTTACCATTAAAAAATTGCGAACATAGCGTCGTAGTACTAGCGTCGTAGTACAGTACAGTTTCGTGAGACAAAAAGTGAATTATGACGCCTAATTTGACAGCCAAGTAGGAAGTGATGAATCTCTTGGGAGATACATGGTTTTGTCGTGATCAGTAAATTGTGTAGCAAATCCACAAGTTTATCTTCTAGAGATGAATTCCGAAATATTTCTTTCTCAAATGTTTATGTCTGTTTATATCCTTGTAAAGGGCTACAGTAACACGGATAAATAATGATGGTGTGGATTCAATTGTTTTGTATGAGTTGATTAAAGGATAGTTAAAGATGTTTACGAGTATCTTTCTCCCCGTCAACTTGCAACTGAGGGTCACTTATCTAACTTTCTTTCTATTTTTTCTCATCTTTATCGTAAGGGTTAACACTGGTAAATATTGATGAGTAGAGATTAATTTGTGTTGTACAAATTAGTTAAAAGATTAAAATTAAAAGGAACAATATTGGGGTATAAAACAATTGAAAGCTTTTACGGAGTACCTGTCCTTCTCTTTCTGTCTGTTAATATCTATAAAATCTAATTTTAAGTTTTCTCCCTTCATTTGTAGGCATGCTATTTGTAGAGGTTAGATGATACTGTTGCCTATGATATCTCTTTCTCTATATTCTAAAATAACAATGACAAACAAATTGTTACCTCACCTAAGGTCATGCATTTTACTGGTGTGCAAAAAATCCGGAATATATCAACTGCTACGCGTAGTTTGTGTAGGAAAATGAAAGATAAGCCAATGGAAATATGTTGATTGTTACCATCTACAAAGTAATTAGAAAAAAGTATAAAACGTATTTCTTAAATGTAAGCATATTAATTTCACCCACCTAAATTCTCCTTAAAGGTACTCTTAAATTTGATGAAATAAATATTCTTTTTATATTTCTTAGATACTAAGTTACACCGAATAAAATTTCGAATTGATTGTATTTATAAAAACATATATTATTGTCTTTTAATCAAATTTGTTGACTCAATGTGCTAAAAAATAATAATAATTGATATCATTAGATTACAAAAAACCGTCGTTTATAACTTTTCGAAACATTACGGAATATGAGATAGAGCATACCGTCATATCCAGTCAAGGATATCCATTGAAGTGTTTACACACTAGAAGTTGAGATTTTGCAATATAGGCGCTATTTTGTATCAATCCTAAGTAGGCCTATTGAATAATTTAGCCTAAATTATCAACAATAAATAATATGACTTGCTTGACAATATAAAATATGTAAAAGTTATATAGACTATATGTTAGTTAATTTCTTTAATTTGTTACAGTAAATTTGGAGTATTTTATTTTAGTCAAACTTTGCAGGTTTTAGCACAGATACAGCAAACACATGTTGTTTCTAGTTCTATTTTATGTGTTTTAAGTAGTAGGCTAACTTCCCTTGATGACTTTCTTTGGTACGCTGAATCTGGATTCACAATAACTAAACTCTTGTCAGTTCTCGTAAAATAAAATATTACTATTAATTAAGATATAAGGTTTAAACACAAGGTTTCATTATTCACGATAAGGTTCTTGACTAATTGATTCCAAATTTTTTAATAATTAAAGTGTAGTCAAATATTGCAAATATTAAATAAATAGCTCAAAACTTTGTATGTTGCACCTGAAATAAAATAAAATGTTTGTATATATGGATTTACAACATTGGTTAAAAATTAGTATCGCCACATGAGTTATAGACTGATTTTTAATGACTCATAAAATAAAGTTAGTAATTAGCGCCTCTTATTTTAAGATGGCGTAAGTATAGAGTCACATGCGTTGTTTTGGATCCATACATGAATATTTAAACTAACCAAATTAATCAACACGTTGGCTTATTCGAAGTGTGCTTTAGTATAAAATTTTTGTGTAAGATGTAAAAGTTTAAGACTTTATTCTTTAATATTTTTTCGAATTTCAAAATGCCATTACTTCACTTGAACTGGGTATGAGAAATGTTTGAATGTAATATATTTCAATAATGTATTACAAAAATACGTGGTATAAAACTTATTATCAGACATAGAATACCATAGTTTACCATACGTCAAGGTCAGACAAACAACGTTAATGTAATGGTTTTATTACATTATTTTATATTATAGTTGCTGTAAAACAAAACTAAAGAAAGCACTTTGTTAGCTCTCGTTGGCTTTTGTTTGAAATCTTCATTCAAATACACTTTTGCATGGTTAAACCTATTCTCTTTTAGATATTGAATGGATCCTTTTTCATCGTGTCTATTACTTCAATCCACCGTATTTCTTGTTTTTAATCATCCACAGAAACATAAAACTGCATTTCCTTTTATATATACAAATTCTTTGGGTGTTTATAAAATACAAACAATTATTTCCGAAAGTATTATTTCAATTGATAATATCCAATTGCTACAATTGTAACTATTTTGTTTCATCAATTTTAAAGCATGTTTGGCGTCATCCTGCAATGTTTGAGAATAACATGAACCTTTTGACCAATCCATAAAATAAACAAATAAAATAAATGTGTTAGTTTTAGAGCAAAAATACATCTCTTAAAACTAAAAATGTATCGCTGACAATGTATAATTTGCCTATATCTCAGGTGATCTAATTACTTTCAGAAGCAGAATGAACGGATACAGTTAGTTCTGCAAACATTTACATGTCATGGTTGTAGTAGGAAACCATAGATTTTGTATATATATATATATATATATATATATATATATATATATATATTAAAAAATAAAAATAAATAGATACAGATATTATCATATTTGTATGTTTTAAACTATCTAAATGCTAGCGAAAAAAGCATCCCTAGGTCGGCTGAAAAATGTCCTAGTGCAAAACGAATCTCAAGAAATAATTAAGTATCAATCTTAATACATTTTGTTTAAATAATAATTTCATAATTTTCTTTCATTTAAAAGAAAACGCACTAAATTCAGCTGGTAGATCTCCAGAAATAGGTATCAATAGAGTTTTAAAAATAAAACCAAACAAACTCAAAAAGAGTCCTTATAAATAAACCGATGAAATGAAAATGGCAATTGTTAATTTGATTATAATTTACTTTCATTTAAAACAAACCACACGAAAATTGGTTATATAGATTTCCAGAAATAGGTAGCCATAGGGTTTTAATCTAGAAACAAAACATTCGTAAAAGGGTCTTTATAAGGATGAAGTACACATTACTTTTCATCACTCTGTATCGAAAATAGTCACTTTCAGTATCAGTTTTGAGTATTGAAAATAGCGTTTTGCCGGTCTAGGTCGGCAAAGTTAGCTGGCCGACCTCTAAATTAGTTATATATTATAACACCAGTAGCTCTATATATAATAATTATGATTTAAAATGTCGTCTTATTAATGTATTAGATATAATAACGATTTTAACAAAGAAACAAACATGAGTGACAATCAAAACTATATTTTGATACTATTTACAAGTATTAAGTAAAATAAATAAACTTATAACTTATTATTTAAAAAAAAGTACATCAGTACGTTTATTCATGTAAAAGTATCGGTAGTAGTGTATTAAATATTGTCTATTAATATTACTCGATAATTTGATATAAACTGTTCCAAATAATTTAGTGAACTTAAACAATGTAGCCTATTGTTGAAATATAATGTTTATGGTTATTCACGGTTGAAAGCGATAAAGTAAGGACAGAATAAAACAGGGAAGACAAGATAAACTTTTCCTTAAAAATCAATGCCTTTATATTTTTAAAATTAAGGAAGGTATTTATTTGTATCGCTGTTGATATTAAAATCGTAATAACTTAGTGCTTAAACGTAAACTATGTTGTCATTGTACCACAGGAATGTTACTGAGAAACGATAAATTATTTTTAAAAATGTATATTCAATTTATTATTAATATATTAACCACAGTGTGATGAAAAGTATCGTTAATCACAAGGGCCAAAAGTGGCTTTTCGATCGTCGCTCATTTTTCGTTTAACTTCAGTTCGTATCTAAAAGCGTCACTTTCAGTCCTAGTGATGAAATATACTACTTAATCTAGAACCAAAACACCCCAAAACGTAAATTTATAAGTATACCGATGAAATAAAAATTACTTTTCATAAAATTTTGATAATAATGACAATATTCCCTTTCATTTTGAATAAAAACCACTAAAATTGGTCAGGCAGATCTCCAGAAGTAGGTATAAAATCAAAAGGGTTTTATGATGTAATGGAGCCTTAAATAATTACGGAGGTGCAACGGAACCTTAAATAATTGCGGGGATGCGACTGAGCCTTAAATAATTTAGGATATGCATCGGAGCCTTAAATAAATGCGGGGATGAGACTGTGCCTTAATAATTGCGGAGAATCGACGGAACCTTAAATAATTGCGGGGATGCGACTGAGCCTTAAATAATTTAGGATATGCACCGGAGCCTTAAATAAATGCGGGGATGAGACTGTGCCTTAAATAATTGCGGAGATGCGATGGAACCTTAAAAAAACCGTGTCCTTGCGATGACGCGAGTTCGACATTTTTTTCCATTAAAAAAAGTGCCCAACGCGCCTAAATAAGTTTGCACTTTAAAAAAAATTTAAGTGCCCTTATAAATATATTGATGAAATAAAAATAACATTTCTTAATTTTTTGATAATAATGACAACATTTTCGGTCATTTAAAACAAACAGCACTAAAATCGGCCCGTAGATCTTTAGAAATATATATCAACAGTGTTTTAACCTAAAACCAAAAATACTCAAAAAGTGCCCTTTTAAGTAAACACATGAAATAAAATTGACATTACATAAATGTATGATAATAATGACTATAGTTTAGTTCATTTAAAACAAACCGCACTAAAATCAGCCTGGTAGATCTCCAGAAATAGGTATCAATAACGTTTTAACCTAAAACAAAAAAAAAAAAAAAACTGGAAAAGTACCCTTTTAATTACACCAATGAAAAACATTTTCATTTCATAATTTTTCTGATAATGATGGCCTTAGGTTTATTCATTTAAAACAAACCAAGGTGATGATAACCACAGAGGTTTTTCGCCTTAAAAAAAAGAAAAAAAAAAAACAAACCGCACTAAAATCGGCCGTATAGATCTCCAGAAATAGGTATCAATAGGGTTTTATTCTAAAACCAAAAAGTGCCCTTGTAAGTACATCAATGAAAAAATTTATGTTATTTCATAATTTTTTGATAATAATTACTATACAGTATTTTATTTCATTTAAAACAAATCGCACTAAAATCGGTCAGGTAGATCTCCAGAAATAGGTATCAATAGGGTCACAAATCGTGTAAGGGTGTTCTGAATTATTATATAAGTAAAATGTGTTTTGTTACATTTTACATACATGTAGACAAACCAAATGTATATACATTTTAGTATAATTACAAGTATTTTAATTTTGTGTTACTACTTCTTGTTGTGCCTTCTTTTCTTTTTATGAACTTAGTATAGTATTTTCTTTTCATTTTTTTATATGTACACATTATTCATTCATTTTTTTCATTATTTTACACATCAAGACAATTTCACAAAATAAAAAAATGTAAATATACTATTTGAAATTCAAACAAATAGAAGCAGTTTTGGTAAATATACACAGTTAAATTGTATTTCATAAAAGAGACATACAAATTATAAAAGGTTCTTTTGGTAACACTAAAATTATTTTACATGAATAATTGTACACCAAACGACAACATAGATGATGGCCAATCTAAACATCACGTTTACTCTAAGTAATGTAAACATACAGTTTAAAACAATTGTTTCTCTTATAATTTATCAATGTAAAATATACGTGCAATTTATAATGGCTTCTTTGCAATTTGAAACTGCAAATTCATGTGAACAACGTTTTAAATCTTGAGTGTACAAAACATTTCCGTGCGACAAAAATGAATTATGACTCAATCTGACAGCCAAGTCGGAAGAGATGAATCACTTGTGAGATTCATGGGTTGTTGGGTGCAGTGAATTATGTAGCAAATCTAGAAGTTTTTCTTCAATAAAAATATATTCCGAACCATTTTAAGGGTTATCACATGTAAATAATGATGTTGTAGATTTAATTGGTTTGTATGAGTTGATTAAAGGATAATGCAAGATTACAATTTTGTTAAATAATAATTTGTCATAAAGTATCTGAAAGATGTTACCTTCAAGTATTTTTTTCTCTTTCTCAACTTATAACAGCTAGATATTCACTTATCTAACGTTTTTTCTATTTTCCCTCATATGCAGATAAGTTATATCAGGAGGCTTTAGGTTATGTTTGATTCAAATTCGTTTAATACTTCAAAAAACTCTAACAATATACATATGTACGAGGGGGGACATATTTACAGTAATGTTGTTTTAATTCTTTACTTTACAAGATAGGAATGTTGCCAACTATATTCTCTTGCAATGGATGGGATAACAAAAACTATAGACAAATTTTAACCTCACCTATGGTCAGCAGTTCCGTCTAACAGCTACCTGGCACCAAGCCATCTAATGATAAAGACGCAGTATCCTAAAAAATGTTTCATTATTGTCTCATTCACTTTGCCTTTATCATTTAAAAATAAATATCAGTTTAATTCATTACTCAATACTCATATTGCAAAAATGTAAAACATGCATAATTTATTCACAAATAAATATTTTACTTTGCACACCAACATCGCTAAGGGTCTGTAATGTATCAATTAAATTTTAAGAATTTAAACGCTGATAAATAGATTATGAATTCACAACAAAGGTATACTTAAAGACTAAAGTACACATTTTTATCTAAAACTACCAGTTTATCTATGTCAGTAGTTAGTTGAGGTGGTAAGAGCCTGGTGCATATAATTTAGTTTGGAATTTAGTACAAAAAGATGAGCACAGCTTATCACTAGTAAAATATGCAATATTTTTGAGCCCAAGTTCTTACAATATCATTGGACTGTGCTTTGTAGAAAAACACTTCATCATCAATTCAGATAGTCAAGCGGTAATAACGTGTTTTCTTCGAATACGCATTTCTACATTTCTATTGGTGTGTAATTAATTGTCAACATACCTTGGTCAAACTTGCTACTCTCTTGCAGGATCTAGTAGGTGCTTGGCATAAGAGAATTTTAGGAAAAATAAATATCAAATAAGGGATCTCAGATCTTTATTAGTCCAGGACCAGCATGCTTTATTAGCAAAAGTACATAAGGACAAATTTGAAACTTTGGGCCTATTCAGAAATTCTCCCACTAAGAACTTCTCCAAAATCAAACTCTATGGGCGCAGTATTAACCTAATTAACTTTATAATCTCTTCAACTTTATAACCTTACAAATCTGAAATTTATTAGCAGTTTATGGAGTTTATTTGAATATCATTTTCTTAGTCCGAATCAGATTAAAATGCAAACAGTATGATCAACACATTGACACTGTACTGAATTCACTTGATCTTTGCTGACTAAAGATCTTCAGCTGACTATTGATCTTTGGTACAATTTTATTGTGACTGCAAAAGAAATAGAAGATCTAGCACGGCAAGTACTGCACCGAATGAAAAACAAACAGCTAACATAGCTAGATAGAGACAGAAATTATACAAAACGTCATATTGTTTGAAGTGTGGTAGAAACCTCCCCCAAAATATCAATAATATCTAAAAAAAGGGAAGAAAATTATAATTATTGAAGCTATCCTGATAAAAATACTTAAAATAAATCTAAAACGAAAGACCCAAATTAAGATGTCGTTAACAACTTACCGTGATAGTAAAAGGATACAAAAATATGAAACGCAATACAATAATTATAGAGTTTTGTGTCTACTTATACATTTTTTGTCTGGGAATTACTAAATTAGTTATTGCATGCGATTTCGAATAAGGCTTTTAAAAGTGTCAAGAAGATTGTTACTAATCACATTCAAAATTCAATAATTTTATTTAGCAAAACTTTTATTTCACCTAGGCCTAAATATCATCACTGAATACAAAACAAACACAGCAGATAATTGAAATTTCCATGTACCAAATCATCCGCTAGAATAAACGACAAAAGTAGAAAGCAATTACATGCATTGGAACGAACTCAGTTCTAATGATGGTTATCAAATAGTAATTAGAATTGGCTGTGCACTGATGTAACGATTACATGAATAAATTGAACTCATTTACAAAATTATTACATTTTATTTTTATGATTACATACATAGGCCTACTAGAACCAATAATATTAAAATGAGTGAAAACTAAATAAGTTTATCAAACTTTCGTAAGGTTTTCATATTATTTTATGTTTTATTTTATTATTTTATGTATTAAACCAACAATTAAACCTAAAACAAACTAATTCAAACTTTATATAACAATAACTATTTTAATAAATACAAACAGTTAAGAAATTAAATAGTACAGATAAAAATATCTATAGTATAAATTTGTTTTTGACTCAATTCCAACTGAAGTTCTACGAGAATTCCTTAACGCTCTAATCAGTGTTGCATATTGGGCTTCTCAAACATGGCTTTAATATTTGGTTGTTGAGCCTTACTACTACCACAATCTTCTCATGCTTCTAGTCATTGTTGCCGGTGGTTGTTGTGTAAAACCGTTTCTTTTAGAATAACTCATAAGAATGCATCAGCTAATGTTAGATCATTGGGGTTGGATTGATCTAAAATATCCGCTCCACAGCATTGACGACGTTTCTGAATATCAATCTAATTATCTAACTGAATGGCCCCACCGGTCTGCAAGAGGTACGTTTCACGCTAAGTAGAAACATTTTAAAACTCCAACAAACTTGGGAAAACTTGTTCCCTATCTCTAAATTAAGACCTATGATGCCTTTCCAGATACCACAAATTAGAGGATTACACTTTCTCTGTGAAGTTGTTTCTCAATAATAAACCGAATTGTTTGTTTGTTTATTTATCACAAAACCATTTGAAACGCTTGTTAGGTTAGATCTGTATTCGCCGTTAAATAAGTATGAGTGAAAATATTGTTCTACATTTAAATTTTTTTCTGATATTGCTATTACCATTTTGACCTCTACCATGCTTGATTCAAAATAAACTAATAACACTATTGCTACGACAGTAAAAGAAAACTTGATCAGTGGCATATTTAAATTAATTTATTCATAAGGTTCAGTATCGGTTTACTATATACGTCTTAGTTTTGAGTATATGCTAAACTAAATTTATATAATTTTTACTATGGGTATGAGAATTGTATTTCTATTTTATTATTTATTTAATTTAATTTTAAGGGCACGATATGTTATTTCATTTAAATTTTGTTAAACAAATTGTTGCAAATACAAGCAACAACACCAACAAAATGTAATAAAAAATGTTCAATAATTTTAACAAAAGCCCAGGCAATAAGGAAATACATTAATTCGTTTGGTTTCATAAGCCCTAGCCCAACCCTTTTCCGTGAAACAAAAAGTTAATTGACAGCCAAGTAGGAAGAGTTGAATCACTTGGGAGGTACATATGGTTTTGTTTTGTGCAGTAAAATTGTGTAGCAAATCAACAAGTTCATCTTCTAGAGATGAATTAATTCTGAAAATATTCTTCTCATACGCGATTAATTAATTATCTGTGTATATCATTGTAAGGGTTATTAATAGAAAATATTGATAAGTATAGATTAATTTGTATTGTATATGTTAGTTAAAGGGTTAAACGAAAATAAACAATATTGTCTTTGTTCAATACACAGTATTTAGTAAGTTCTACAATACTGTATTTATTTATCCTGACCAGCGCAGAGCCGAATTTTTTCCATGCTCTGAGAGCATACCGGACCGGGTCGACTCGGCTCCGCTCTGCGCGGATCGGACAGATATAGCCACAGGTCGGGATCAGAGAGAACAGGTTTACCAAAATAACAGTGATACAGTAAAATAAAATGTATCAGACTTTGTATATATGTCACAGTTTTAAATAAATTAGAAATAACAAAGCTTCAAACGCAGGGGTATATTTTTATATGCAGACTTTTACCAACGGACTCGGTTGTTACAAGCTACAAAACAATATTGACTCTTTGATGTTTTAGTAGAACCTAAACCTTCATATTTCCAAGTCTTTATAAATGTCATCCGCAATAAACAGTGTTAATTTTAACCCTGGTTTTTATTATGAAATCGGTTTAATTGACATAGACAATAGGACTAATCATAGCAGACGCATGTTTCGTGTTATTCTTTGTTTTTAATTACTTGATTGATACTTCTATTATATGACAACCGTGTATATGAAACTGACAAACAGTTACAACTTGTTTATTACGATGTTTTTCTAAATTATTAGCCTATGCACAATTTAAGTTTAACAATATTTTTTCTATTTACCTAACGTTTTTTATTGATAGAATGTGTCCCTATTTTTATTCGTTTTCTTTCTTCATCCAACACAATCATCAAAACTTCTTCGTCGGTGTCCGAGCTAGACGAAGAGCACTGTTCTTCCATGATGATACCGCAATGATGATTTGCGGTAGTTGTGACAGTAACATGAAATACAGACTAACTGATGGTAAGGTGGAATGCGCACGCACCCTTCCAACACACGTCGGAACGGTGCGGGTCTGTTTACGGAATTCCGCAACGGATCGGGTCCTCTTTTTATAGCAGTAGTTTTAAGCTACGGCTATACTTGTACGATCAGATCAGATCAGATCGGAGCAGAATTTTACCGAAGGTATTCTTTCTATGTATTTAAATAGGGGGTGGCTAAATCTATAAGATCAGATCAGATCAGATCGGAGCCGAATTTGTTCCATGCTCTGAGAGCATACCGGAACGGATCGGCTCTGTGCGGATCTGATAGATATAGCCACCCCTCCCGATCGCTCCCGATCAGAAAGAGAAAGAACGTTCGGTCTCTTTCGTCAACAATCGGGACAATTCGTGATGAAAAAAGGTGATGAAATTCTCCACATGACTGGAAAAATCAATTGAATATTCATATAACATGGTAAGTTTATATCAAAGGCAATGGCATTTAAAAAAATAGTTAATTCTTTTAAATAAAATAATTTTTGTATACAATTTGTTTTACTACATTACAATTTTAAACTCAAATACAAAATAGCCTAGGTTAATACTAATAAAACACAAATGTACAAAGTGTACCCTGAACTTTCGAAATGTAGTGCAAAAACCAACCTACCCTAACATATCTGCCTATCAGTATGTAAATAAAAAAAAGACATTTTAAGAAACTGGCTATGTGGAAAAGGTATCTTTATTTATAATTAAATAACTCAAATTTAAAAACAATCATACAAAAAATAACAGTGATACAGTAAAATAATATGTATCAGACTTTGTATATATGTCATAGTTTTAATAAACTAGATATAACAAATCATCAAACGCAGTAATATACTTTTATATGCAGATTACTTGAAACTGTTAAAAATTTACCAAAGGACTCGGTTGTTACAAGCTACAACACAATATTGACTCTTTAATGTTGGAGTAGAACCTAAAACTTAATATTTCTAAGTCTTTATATATGTCATCCGTAAGAAACAGTAATAATTTTAACCTTGGTTTTTATTATGAAATTGGCAATACTTAATTGACATACGTAATACTGGACTAATCACAACAGACGCATATTTCGTTTTATTTTTTGTTTTTAATTACGTTGCTTCAACTGACAAAAACAACTACAACTTGTTTATTACAATTATTAAGTTTAACAATATTTTTTTTTCTATTTACTTGTCGCTTTTGATTGATAGGATGTGTCCCTATTTTTCTTTGTTTTCTTTCCTCATCCAACACAATCATCAAAAATTCTTCGTCGATGTCCGAACTAGATGATTTTGCAATTTACGGTAGTTGTTACAGTAACAGCAAATTCAGACTAACTGAGGGTGAGGTGGAATGCGCGCGCATCCTTCCGACACATGTCGGAACGTTGCGAATCTGATAGATTTAGCCACTGCATCGGAATTCCGCGACAGACCGGAAAATTCGGCTCCGATCTGATCGAACAAGTATAGCCGTAGCTTTACCGATCATGGTTTCGTCAGTGACGGCATTTACAAGGTAACTTAACACAGACTCCTTGGCCTCAATAAATAATGTAAGCTTTATTAAATATTGTGTGTGCTTTTTACTTCAAGATGGAGTTCTACCAAAAACCTTCAGTCTGTAGTAAATTCGTATAAATACCTGAAATCTATTACCAAGTACCTCTATTTCTCTTTCTGTCTTTAATGTCGTT
Source organism: Philaenus spumarius (assembly GCA_018207615.1). Lineage (NCBI taxonomy): Eukaryota > Metazoa > Arthropoda > Insecta > Hemiptera > Aphrophoridae > Philaenus > Philaenus spumarius. Next base: position 317,188 of record JAGFPH010000156.1, read on the forward strand.
AAAGACACCTTAACAATTCTTTAAAGACTACTGTTTTATATCGTATGGAGACATGTTATTTGCGGAGATTTTAGGTTGAGTGTATCAAAATAGTTTTAATACATTACACATTTTAACATCTAATCTCTGAAATTGTCAAACACAATAAGAAGGATAACAATTTATTTATGTTATATGTTTTGTCGTTTGCTTTTGATATAGTAACGTTGCATACGGTATCTATCTTGCTGTGGATTCGTAAGTGACAATGGAATATAAACTATATTGTATTTACCTGTATAGTTACGTTTAAAACAATCCCTTTTTAATTATTATTTTTTAAATTTTTTTTCCGCTTACACACTTCCTCAGCAAGGGATATTTAATTAAATTACAAGTGAAAAAACATAGACCAAGACCGGGAGTTGAACCCGGGACCTTCAGGTTTCCGTCCTGACGCTCTAACCATCTGAGCTACCCTGATATCTACCGATATTGGTCGATGTTATCTCACTTGTACTTCCCTTTTTAATGTTTCTTAGCTACGGCCGTTTCATCTACACAGAGACATCATCAGGCTTCTGAGTACATAAAACATCTGTAGCTAAGTAACATTCTAAAAGGATTACTTTAAACAGACCAATAAATATATTTAGAATAATAATCCAAAGGCTTGAAATATAAAATAACTAATAAATCACTTCTGCATTTTACTGTTTTGTGCAAAAATTCCTGGTAAATTGTAATATTTAAGCTTCTAGTTGGCGTAGGTAAAGATGATGAGGGGCTTTGTATTCTGTAATTAGGTTTCTGAGGTTCCCTTAAACCTTTACAATAACAGATTTTGGTTATATCATCCCATATTTTAAATAACAGATGAGGCATGTTTTCAAAAAATCAACTCTGTTAATGTTTTACTTAAGTAAATTAATAAAAATGTTGTGTTGGTTGATATCATTGTATATTTTAATGGATACGATCAAGTAAATTTGTAAAACCTGGATGTAAATTTTCGACCGAAATTATCTACTGTTTACTATAAACTACCTTAACATTATCTATTAAAACCTTTCTAAATGTAATTTTATACTTGCCCTATCACGAAATACAATACAAACAAAACTCACAAAACATAATGCCCAACTATACATATATAAAAAACGAATTACTAGTTGGTTATTGAAATTTTCATTTATCAAATCAGCTGTTAGAAAGAATAACAAAAGTAGAAATCAATTACATGCATTGGAACGAACTCTAATACTGGTTTTAATGGTGGTTATCAAATAGTAATTAGAATCAACTGTGCTCAGAAGTAACGATTACATGAATACATTGAACTTCTTTAGAAAATCAATTTTATCAACTCCTATAAAAGCGAGTGTACGGACGTACGTGAGTAACATATGATGTAACAGCTGATTTCACCCTTCATCTGTAATACTTAAACAAACCCAGTGTAGAATATAGTTTGGGGTTATGTTTGCAGTTTCAATCGTTATAATTTCTTGTGATTTTTTTTTTTATGAGTTATAGAACTAATGTATGCTATAATATGCGTTATAATAATTGCTTTGAGGTTATAAAGTGTATATAAAATACAACCTTTTATCATCAATATATTTGTTTATACAGATTTAAAGAAGAGATACCTATTCGTTTAACTTCGGAAAAATTGGTATATCTTCTTATAACATATAAATATATTCGATTATTAATTTCTTTACTACAATATTAATAACTTTAACTCTAAAAATCATTTGATTTGTCAATATGAAATAAAAAGCAATTAAAAGATAGTAGGCTATTTGTAGCTTTCTTTAAAAATATAATAACGTAAGTAAATAAAAATGTTTAATAAATAGGCCTTCAGTAAGAACTTAAGTTAGTAAACTACGGTACCTGATAAATAAATTGGAAATTTACAAAATGATTTAAACAAAAAATTTTATTTCCCAAAAAAGGAATACAATATTAGAAAAAGAATTTGAGTTATTCATTGTACATTAAAAAAAAAAGATAAAATATATTTAATTTTTTCATTAATTATAGCATTTTATAACCATATACTTTAACATATTTTATCTTACCCATTGACAACATCAAACTACAAACAATAAATATATTATGCGTTAAATTTGTTTAATGATTTTATTTATTAACTAGCAGGTACCCTTGGCTTCGCACACTGTTCAAAGATCTGTCGCATTAAGGGAAGTATAGTAATAAATGTTTATTTTTTTAGGGGGTGTTATTACATTTTCACCCCTTAGCAGCAAAATGCAAATATTATTTACATAGTATATATATGTATTGTAAGAAATAAATGTACCAACTTCCAGCTCTCAACTTAATGGGAAGTATAATAATCAATTTGTATTGTTTTAGAACTTGTTACATTTCACCCCATAGTAGTACTAAAAAAAATACAAATATGGTTTACTTTTTATATATGTGTTGTAAGACCTAAATACACAAATTTCCAGCTCTCGAGTCTTAATGGAAGTATAATAATAAATATTTATGTTTTAGGGGTTGTTTAAACCCTTAAATGTAAATGAATTCTAACCTATGTCTCATTAAAGGTCATGATCTATATGTGTGCAAAATTTAATTCAAATCCATCCAATAGTTTTTACGTGATTGAGTAAAACACCCAGACACACACACACAAACACACCCACACACCAAGACAGAAACCATTAGATTTGTATATAATAGTATAGATACAGATAACCAATAGATTATTATTAATATGTACAGCATATTGGGATTAAATACACGAAGGGTATTTATTTATTACACATTCTTTTATAAATAACCAGTTTCTAACAATGAACCAGTTATTTGCAATGAACCAGTTTCCAACAAGCGTTGGTGGAGTCTTGTAAACACCAGTGAACTCTGAGTCTTGCTATTAGGGTACCGGGTGTGATATACTCTCTGAGCGGCTAGGGCATTCACATTAGGCCATTCACATTGTAAAAATCATATATATGAATATATTGTCAAGACTTTTGATCAGCAGAACAGGTCTACTCTCCTTTTCTTCTTAGTCTACATACCGACAGCCTGAACTGATTAAACCATAGAAATAATTTTTAAGTTTATCTTTACTTACATTTTCTTGTTTTAAACTTGAAAAAAATTCTCCTGAAGCTGATTCATAAGAAAGATCAAATGTTACATTGAAGGCAGTTTAAAAATTACAATCAAATGCCCAATGATTTAAAAATAATACAAATCTATATTAAGCATGATTCAGTTTCAACAATTAGTATCTGTAGTGTTCTGACGTTATTTAAATTCCAGATCTGTAACTATAACATAATCCATCCATGTGTGGTTTTTTTTATAAGTTTGAATGGTTATCAGTCTATGCAGTTATATTTATGCGATCACGTTTATTAATAATACAAGTTTAAGTTGAAGAATTATTTCAACAACAAACAATTTAACCTTAACGCACGTTGCACTATGTTTTTTTAGCTAATTTAATTAATTGTTTTGAAAGTTGTTAATAACAGGATAGTTTAAAAAGTGAGACTTTTTTAGAATAACTAAAAATTTAACCATACTAGTTTAAAGTAATTACGTGATAAATAATTTCTTGATAAGCTATTTCATCGTTTCTGTCGTGGAAAGGACGAGGGAAGGGCAAAAACTTTTTAACAAGTGGTATCTTGTAACAGCTTACGTTAATTAAATATGAAATGAGTTTAAAAGAAACACAATTTTAAGAAGGAAACTAAATCTTTTGAGGTTGTTAGGTAAAACCAGAGACGTTCTAAAGTTAAAAAAATCATTTTAAATAATATTAATACGCCATATTATTAGAACTGCTCATATTTGCTAACCACACAATTAGTATGAGCCCATTTCAAATGAACATAATTTGAAGTAATTCCATCGCGCAGATAAACCACCTACGTGAGTTGAGCGAATTAAAAAAATTAAGTTTGTGTTTTAGGGTTTTAACCAACTATTTGGGAAATTGGTTTACTCACGAGGGCTCTGAGTACAAAATACATATATTAGTAGAATTTGTTTCCACCTGAACCTCCAGCTCGTGGTCACGCTCCTCTAACTTGTTCGATCTTGTGACCTCAGATTATGGACTGCTTCGCTTCACTAGCAGCGGACTAATTCGCTTCGTGAGGAAACAAAGCCCGGATACTTTTACGGTATTTTAATTTTGATGGATTTTTATAAGGTCTTGTAAAAAAACAAATGTGCAGAATTATCTCTTAAATATGTTTTTTTTAGATACGTCAGAAAAGTTCCGTTCTAGTACGAAGAATTTCAGAAATTTGTTACTTAAGTTTAAAACTCGTGCTTTCGCTGGTTGACATTTTTTGGCTAACGAACTCGTCCGAGCGACTTGGAAAATCAACGTTTGTACCAACGTTGTACGTTATTCATTTGGACGTAAAATGCGGCCGTTAGAATGCGAACAAATATATATAAAGATTTTAATGTCCTGCGAAAACGTGTTCCTGGGACTATGATCGGTGTTCATTTACTACTCTCGACCTTAGTTATCACCAAAAGAGTTACTGCAATAGCTCATATTTCCTGTGGAAATTCGCTAACAAGTCTTAGTATTCATAAAACAGATAATGCTGTCTCTAATTAAATCTCATAAGAGACATTTTTAGTAGCTTCACAATATACTTTTGTACGGACTCAAAAATGTACATGTAAATATGTACTTAAATGGTTTTAACCAAATGTATAGTGTGCAGCACTTTTTAAATCTTTACATTTTAATAACGAACTTAGTAACATGAAGACAGAATTAAATTTTTAAATAAAATATTACTATCGATAAACTGAAACTATTACAGATAAAATATAGACTTTATTAAATAAATAGTTATATATTATTATTTTTCAAATAGACAAAACATATATGAACCTAGCAGTGAATTATAGTGTTTTCTACAAGTCTAATAGATTGTACTTATCTTTCAAATTTGAGTTCATTCATACTGTTTTAAAATTTTATTGCTTTTAGACTAGTCGAATTTGTCTTGATTACATGATGCGATATTTTATGATTGTGCTAAATAGAGTAAAATCAATTATGATAATTGATTTAAATAATTTTAGATCGACAAGATACAAGTCAAAAGTAAGTTTAAGCATTTTTTTATTTGATAACACTTAGTATTAATTTTGCAAGTTAATACTTTTTGGAAAACAAACCTCGGAAATATTAGCCTAAAACGATCATAGGTGGGTACATCAGCTGGTTGTCGTAAATAATAACTGCTCAAACTTTTGTATTCTTCACTTTATTGTATTGCAAAGTCAGAAACCTCGACAAAATAGTTTCTGTTCAAAGATGGTTCCGTTATGACATACACACTTCAACGAAAATGTGACCCCAACTCTTATCTATTTTACATTTCCCTCTTCTTCTTTGGCAAACTTTGTTAGTTCAATAACATCCAAAATGAAAGACACCGCCTTGGCCTTGGATATTTGATCAATATATTCAAAATAAATCGAAGAAAAGTACTATCAGAAGTCAATTTGTAAGAGCAAACAAACCAATCATACAACATTCAGCAAACATACATATTTAAATGAGGTTTATGCTAAATCTACACAAATTGTTATGCATTTTATGCTTGTCTGTTATTGAAGACACACTTGACTCACGTTTAATATATAAATTACGTATCCATACTAATATTACAAAGAGCTAAATGGAATTATAGTTATATTTTCTCAAATAGTTAAAAGTCTTTTATAGTGAACAATTTTCTTGTTTAATTTCTGAGAGGGCAAAGTAAAAAATAAAAGTTGTGTTCTGTCAAATATTGGAGTATGCAATTCAACCGTGACAGTTTAACGATGTTTCTATTCTAAGAAATTACTTAAATTTTGATATTATACCACTTATTTTTAAGCTATAACTTAAATGTCAGATTTTAATGTAATTATTATGTGATAAAATTAATTGTATTACACTGTCAAATGATTGGTTGTAAATTTGGTAAATACTTCAATTTTATAAATGTATAAAGACGTTGACTACGTTCCTTGTAAGTTACTTTTAAAACTTAATTTTGTATAATTGCAGAAAATTTAGATTTACTCACCCTGAATCTGTCAGTGCAACCTTTCTGTAATGCTAAGCCATTTTCGAGCGTTTTGCAAGCATTTGTTTCAAAAATTCGCCAAACATAATAATTAATATGAAGAAGTCATATATTCAACTAAAAAATGTATTTATGTAAAATTTGAAAAGTTATTAGCTCAGGCAGCACACAATTTATAGTAGTGGAAAAATCCAACTTTAGGCTTAGGTAAAAAATAGAAAACATTTGTTGAAATTGTTTTAAAAATATACGAAAGTAATTTAGTAATTTTGTAATTTAGTTCTAAATAGAAGTGTATCAAAATTAATTTTTTTTCAAACACCAGTTGTTATGTTCATACAATAAGACTGCTAACAAAATTTGGTATATTTTTAATAGTAATTTAGGAGTATATGCTTTACCCAAAAATGAAATATTATTATAACAAATAGTAGAAAATAAATAATAGAATTGAACTGTATACTTTAAAATTCTTATTTTATAATCTTAATTCACTTTGAATTGTTTCACTAAATTAGATGAAATAAACAAAAAATCGTATACATTTCCAGACGATGTGTATAATGTGAAAACGTAACGGTCCAACGCGCCTATTGATTTGAAGAAATTTCTGTATTTTACGAAAATACTCGAACAGAATCCAAACACTAAATGAGATTTACCTTATTTCAAACGAAAATTTAGCGTTTCCTATTCAAATTTATATAAATATAATTATACAAATATGTCGATTTGTAATAGATATATCGATTGCAAAATGTGCTTTCTCATTGGTTGAAAATTGTCCAATTGCAAGGGTATACAGAAAATTCAAAACTGAGAACCTATAATAGTGACGAATGATTGGAAGGCATTGTTAGAAAGTTTAAATCTTGACGAATCCAATGGTGTCAAAATAAAAAAATAAGTCTGTCTAGCGAATGTGAGCCTTAAAAAAGTGGCAAGATTACGTAATTCTTTGTGATTTCTCGTGCGGCGTCAGATGTTTAGACAACTACAATTTTAAAACTATGATTACATATGTAAATATACGTTTTAGAACAATTTTAAAATACTAAAATTAAAGTTTGAAATATTTCTCTTCCAATAGTTTTTGATTTATTGAGATTGGATGATTTTTAGTGTGTGCAATATTGAGTACAAGTTGAGTTACTCAATTGACTAATGCGGCGAGCTAAGAGACAGGACCAGGGCTAGAATATGAACTAATTAAATATATAGGGGATTGAATGTAGATTTTTACTTGGAAAAAAAGTAAGTACGAGGAGAACTTTTTATCTGAGGCAATTTATAAGCTCAATCAAAAGAGTTTGTTCAAATACAAGCTATACCTACTTTTTTCCAAATAATGATTCATGATTTTCTCCCCTAAGATGAGAAATTAATATGTCACTAGAACATACGAGATTTAAATTTTAATCCAATACTACTTTTAAAAATTAGACCAGAAGAAATCTTTTATAACAACGATTTCGTTTAAAACAATTATAACTTAAATGTTTAAGCAGAACAATCATCAAGCTTAGTTTGCAGAAAGTATCCGATGGTTCTAACTTCACTTCATAAATTAAGTTATAATTTTCATTAATGAAGTTAACAGAATTTATTTTGTAAGAATTGTTAAACATGAAGAAACATAATATGGTTCTATTTATAAGTACTATTAAGAATATATAATGCACTAAGATTGTTAAAATATAATTATTTTAAACTTAATAAATAATCCATAAAAATATTTTGAACAGTCATGCCAATAAAATGTTAGGAGTAATAAATAAATAAATGTAGTTCAAATGCTTAAATGTTTGGTCATTTATAAGGTTGTAGCTTCTAAAAGGTTAGGCTACTATTAAATCTGTTTTTAAACCAACTTTATGGGCTGTGTCAAACTAAGTAGCCCTCAATTTTAGGTTTTCCTGTCTGTAACAGTTATTTAGATACTTGCAATACTTGCTTGTACTGTTATTATTGTAGCCTACAAACAGGTACCCAGCTTCTGTGGGAGGGACAAGATGTATTGTGCAAAACGCAGCTGTCTCAAAGCTCACAGTATCGATTACACGGTTGGCCTGCACCATCTGTTTCCACAGTTACCTAACTCATTCTTTTTACTCTTTTTCTTCCAACAAAACTTTGTGCAATTTTATCACTAATATAACAATATTTAAAACTATAGCTTGTATTTTTTATCCACCTTGAAACTTGTCAGACAAGGTTTTTTCATTGATGTGAGCAGTTGCATGTACATTTCTTTACATAGTTGGCGGATACGTATATTATTGCTAGTGTGTTCATTCCAGTGGGTCTCGACATGAAAATAGGACATTGTGTTTTATAAAAACATCTTATTCAACCTGCAATAATAATAATATACTTTATGATAGAAGGGCTGCAAATGATCAAATTATTTATTTAAACTAATATTTTCTTAAAAGTAGGAGGCCAGATAGCAGATGGGTTAGCGAATATGGGCCCCAACGTTCAAGGTGCGAATTCGTTTGAAGACTTTTAGTTGGAAAACATGTTTATTTTAGGCAATGATAACCCATTACAATAATTCATAAACCGAGGATATATTTTGTACCAGGCATTTTGTATTAAGGAATACACATTAATTTAACTGATTATTTTAGTGACTTTGAATTAAATTAGCTTTTTTTGTGTCTAATTAATATTTAAAATAAACAAAATAACGTATATAGGAATAAAATAACTTTTCAGTAACAATCTTTTATATTCTTATTTCTCTTGATCAATCTAGACAGCTAAAACAGCCAATCTTATAAATATTCATTTATATTCTTAAAATCATATACCAAACGTCTAAAAATGTTACTAGATCTAAAAAAAGCTAAGCAAATATTGTTAACAAGTGATTGTTAACAAATGATTGTTATAATTTTATCAGTTAGTTCCTTTTAACAAACCAATATTTTATTGAACTTATATTTTGATAAGCACTAAAGATTGAGTAAAATAGAATTTAATTAAAGGGCTATTCATTTTCAAGTAACATAAAAATCGGACCGTTTGATTAAGAATGTACAATTAATCTCTTTTCTAATAAATATCACGATCCTATTGCGTATGATCTCAGGAGATAAACCATTAATAACTGAGAAGTTTCAGCCTATTTACAAAATTTTCCCTTGTGAAACTTCGCATTTAGTTATTTGATTTTTTAACGAGAATTGTTTGAGTCAATCACTTTTCTGTTCAAATTACTGTTGTATCAAAGCCTTTATTTATCATAGTATTTATTCTGTTGCGAGTATATTCTGAAATGAATAAAATGTTGGACTAAAAAAACATAGAAACACTTATAAATAAATAAATAACACTCAATTTGGTACATGTATATTAAAACTGAACAATTAATTACATAGTGTGTGAAATCTACATAGATTTTTTGCGCAATATAACAATCAACTTAATGAACATATAATCGAATCTTTTAATAATCTCTTTCCTCACTAATAAAAATATAATACAAAAAGATAAACAACGACTGCACAAATTTGAAAAACCAGTAAACACATAAAATTTGCTGTTATATAAAAATATCTATTGCTAAAGAGGGTTGACAAAGTACAAAAGACACGAAAGAATAAGTTTTTAGTTTGTGAATGGCTCCAATGAGCATTTCAGTTTTAGTAATATGGTGTAATTTTATACATTTTGGGGCTTAAAAGTAACTATTTTAATGTTAATTTGTCAGGCTTTATTATTATTAGCTTTATGAGGTCTATAAATAATGATCTCATACAAACAAATATTTTGTGGAAAGAGTTTTGAAGTTTACAACAAGAGTATTTTGTTCTTGACCTTCTACCTTATCTACAGATTAACCTAATAAATATTTATAGGTTAAACGTTATAGAGGGCAGCTTGAACATAGACCTATTAACAAGCCATGATTAAAACACTCATATTCAAGCACAAAATTTATTTTTAAATAAACAAACCTTCCTTTACTAAAGATCGCATTAAAATAAAACTTCTAATATATAATAGGCCTACCTTCTAAGATGAAAATGAAATTTGTCAAAAATAATGAATTATTCAAAAACTCATTTATATATATATTGCGACGACAGACGCGTGCTAACGTTGCGAGCGCAAATTTTGCAACGGCAGAGCGCGCAAACTTTGCACACTTTGTCTGTCTGTAGGATTTCCCTACTTTGTCACAAAATAAAGAGATTATACCACCTACTGGAAGTATAAGGCACATTAATTTTGATAGCCTAGGTGATATAACTCTGGTTAGGATAACTATGCCTATAGTCACCTTAATGAAAAATATTTTATTAAATTTCTTCCAGTTATTGAAGTTACTATTAACTTTAAATATGCTCAGCTCAGTAATTAATTTTAATTTTATTCTACGATCTCTGAGGAGTGAGAACAGTGGAACTGGCCTTAGAATAATTAAATTATTTGTGCTATGTGAACCTTCGATATTGATCATACACTGAAAACAACTTATCATATAGGATACTTAGATAATAGGAATTTCTTGAACAAGGTAAATTATTTATATTATTTTAAATCAAAAGAGAATTTATTCAACAAAAAAACTCAAAATTCTTTGTGGTTCTTTCCATTACAAAATAAAAATTTTTAAACTAAATTTACTATTTACATCACTTTATTACCTCATTTATTATTTATTCATACTTAATTATTCCTTCTGTTAATATTTATTATTTAATTATTTAATTATGAAAATGATTTTAAATATTCAATTTACAAGATTGATAATTTTATATTTTGAAAAACCTAATTTAACTATCTCAACCCAGTATCAATAATTATTTAAATTTAACTCAGGCAATATTTTAATAGGGGACATCGTAACTTTTTTGACAGACCTTTTATTACTGCGACCCTTGACTCTGAACTGCTTTCCCAGGAATGTTGATGGAAATACAGCCTCCCTGAAGTTCGGTTATCGTTGGTGTAGTTGAACGTCTCCCGTGGTTTCCGATTCTGCCTGGTTGAATTTCTCCTGGTTTCAATTTCCCTGAAGTCTTCTAGCGCCTTCCCTGATTTGGTTTTCGCTTCTTTATTCTAGTAATTCCTCAAAGTCCATTGGGTGTTCCAGTTATCGCCATTACATCCGTCCTGTGATTGTCGTGGACTACGTCATTTACAATGGTTTAGACGCACCTGCTATATTAACCAATTATAGCCTATTTCACTTAAAATTGTTCGACTGTTTTTTCACTGTCTGTAATGATAACCGATATAACACAATCTCCGTTCATTTATTTAAATTGTATATAAGTTCGATGGATTTTTATAGAAACTGTTCGTTGAAATATTATATTTCATAACATTTTAATTAAATAAAATGTTCACTGCTCGATTAACACATTTCGTACCGCTGCCTTGATAAAACACTGCTTCTACTTGAAAAATACATTACTTTAGTATCGCAGATTTTTCTAACACATATCTATTCAAGAGAAAATTATACACTGGTCCAGCACATCCCTACTCAGAGACAAATTCTACTGTGAAGTACTCTCGAGACGTCTCTCCGAAAAAAATCTATGAACAAAGTCTCTCCGCAAAGTCTCTACGAAAAGTCTCCTCGCAAAAGTATCCAGCCTCTGACGCTGTACTCTCCTTATATCGACTGTTTTGCCGCCTCCGGGGTACCAACTATTTCCCTGCTTTTCTATACTTTATTCGCCATCTCGCCATGCGACTTGTATTTTTTTCTAAAGTTCTTGGGTTGGTACTACCCCCACTAACTTCCTAGTTTGACATCTCATCTTGCTACAGCTACTCCCTCTACTGGCATATTGTCCTATTGTTTTACTTATATTCCCTGTAGTTTCTCTGGAACTTGTTTTATAGAATTGCGGTTTTCGTAATCTTATTCCTGGTACATTTTTCTTTCTTCTCAAACTTGAGTGATGGTCGTACGACGTTTAGTTTGCTTACGGCGCTACATCGCGTTTTCCGCGGGTTTTCCTCGCGGAAACTCTTCTGTTTTTGAGAGAAAATCTTTTTTCTTTTTTCTTATCTGTTGGTTATGGTTTTATAGTTTACTAGCCAAAATTTCAATTCTGCCCGATGATTTTTCTTCTACTTTTGGGACTTGTAAATTTGCCTATTTTAACATTTACTTTTGGATTTGAAATTGCACTTGAAAAATTGATACTTTAGATTGAGATTTACAATTTTATTTCATTATTACTTTCTTAACACTAGGTCATTAATTTTACCACTTTTTTCCTTTTATTTTTAGCAAAATATAGGTGTGAACCTTTTCACCTATTATTTTAATTAATTAACAATTTACAAAATTGTATCTTATAAAACTTTTACTCCTTTAATTATTGTTTACTTTTTCATTTTTACTTTTTCATTTTTTCAGGTGCTTTTTCACCTTCAAACTTTAACAATTATCTCTAACTTCTACAATACCAAAAATTTCTTAATTTGTTATTTAACATTTTTTATTCCACTTCTCTTACTCTTTTCAAAAATATCTTTTTCATTTACTTTTGATCAAATTTGAGAATTTTCTATAACTTTAACCCTTTCTAACTTTACCATTTTTTAATTTACAAAATTGTGATTTCCATGACCAATGTCTACACCTCCCGTGTTTCCCATTTACCCATAAAACTCATCAATTTTATAATTTTATTTAACACCTTATTCCTGCATAAAACAACTAATTTTTCTAAGTCTTTTAAACAACTTGAAACAAGCTCCAGGACAAAAGTCCATATCTATTGACTCAGTACATTCGGCCTGGACTTGTCTTCTTTTAATCTATTTAAGTATAGGGTGCACCTCAACTTCTGCTATGAAATCTTGATTTTTGCATTTTATTGCAAAACTCAATTTTTCACACATTGCATAAGGCCCATCCGTTGCAATATATATATGTGAGTTGGTAAAGACATATATTATTATATTTTATACACTCTCCACAGGGGTAAAAAGGGCTGTTTTCTCCAACCTGCAACAAACTTTAATGCAAAAAGCTATACAAATAAAAAAGACTTATTGCTATTAGAAAGAAACGTAACATTATAATTTATCAGTTTCAGGAATAGCGTATAGTATGGAAACCAATACCATTGGTTACGGCTATCGTTGACTCAGGTGTGGAAGGGTTTACCCAAATGACTCCTTTGAGATACAACTCCAGTTATTGCTTTCATAAATACATGGGGAAAATCTACTTGTAATCTACTTGTATTAAGGTAAATGCAAAGCGGCGAGATCTGTCGCGTTATCTACCAAGTCAGCAAACGTACACTTAGGGTATGTTTAATTGTTTTACATTTAATATAATCGACTGTTAGTTTACGATCGATGTAGTTTACGGTCTACACGGGGTTAATTGTTATTTTAATTTATGTTAAAAAAACATACTTTGTAACTTTGAAAACCATCTGCAAACATTGTATGTAAATAAACGAGTAGGCTAACTCTTGAATCCAAGCTGACCCATTGCTAATATTCATACTTCAAGCTTGACAACGCAAATTATGTTTAACTATAGAAAATTTGCAACTTTATTTTTTAATTTACATATATTATGCCAAAAACTATACAAAGAGAAAATCAGACAAAATTATAAATACAAATTCTTATGCAAAATGAACATGCAATTTTGTAAAAATACTTCTGACTGAATTAAAACATTATATTACATTTTAAAAAAAGGCTAACCTTGTCAATTTTATCAGTTAATAGGGATAAGCCGTGAGTGTTTGCATGCCAACACCTGTGCTCGCTCCTCTCACTTTGTTTAATTTAAACAGCTTGACAGGAAAGCACTGTAGAAGTGAATGAATTGAAATAATTATATTGAGTTTGTTTGGTACTTTTCAGGTTAAAGGTTTCCAGGCAACCGAATGCGATGAACTGCCGATTGCTCTGAGGTAAGTACTTTCTGTTTGTAATGGTGTAGTCAGTAATGCGTATAATACTTCTACTACTGTTACTTGAGATCAATGGAGACTTTGGACTTTCTCTAAGAAAAAAACCCAATCAGAATTCAATATTCATAGAATATGACCTTCAGCTTAAACTAATTTAAGACAAGTAGTATATTTGGAAATACATGTGAAAATTTTTTTAAGCTAATCAGTGTTTTAAAATCAGCTTACCCATCACGAAGTAGTGTTTAGGAGCACTTCATAGCTGTACCTGTTTCCCCGGGAAAGAAATCGTAAAATCCCATGTTTGAAAACGAGTAATTTACTGTATTTCATGTAAACAGTAGTTCCTCAAGTAGTTTTTGATTGGAAGACTAAAAAAGGGAAATGACAAAGAAGATAAAATGACGTATTTTGATGAAATAGCTTTAGAAAAATATATCTTTAAAACACGTGGTTTACCTCTTTGGGACAGTTGAATTATAGGAGGAATACTGTAAATCTACGTCTCTAGTGACAACCGTGATAAATTGTTATGTAAATTGGTTCATTCGGATGCATCTCCTATAGCCTCTACACATGCATGCAATTAAAAGAAAATATAGATTTTCTACAATAACAGAGGATGGTTTGGACTAGACATAATGAAAGTAAATCATCAAGAACTAACATTATAAGTAAGAAATACTGTATAAGTATCTTTATAGTAAATGTAGTGTAGCTATATTTTTGGCAAACCGATTAAAGTGATATTGTTTAAAGCCTCGTCCACACTTGCAGACTGTGTATGCAAACAATCTGCCGACTGTCTGCCGACACAGTTTGTGATTCGAGTCTCCGTCTTGTTTTGCGTCCACACTAGAAAGCCAGTGTTTGACGACATGGTGACTGAATATGCCGTGGTTTTAGCTTGTGCGTACTTTATCTTTGTAAATCATGTGGCTGATTTATTATTAAATAATAATAACAATACACTAATTCTCACACACAATACATACGTTTAATGACTGTAATATTACCCTCCCTCTCTTTCCTATTGACTGCGGTATTTCACTTTCTGTTGTTACGATAATCCTATTGGTTGTTTATACGCTAAGACCATGCCCACTCTTGTAGAGGGATATAAATATGTAGCTTAGTCCTAGGCTAAACTAGTTATACGTTTTTAGTTGTAGGTTATGTATCACTGAGGATGACGACTTTGTCGTTGAAACGCGTTTGGTCATTAAACGAATGTATGTGAGAATTAGTGTATTGTTATTATTTTTTTAAATCTCTCTTTATGTATAAAATAACACAATATTTTGTTAGTTATATTGTTCAAACAATAATTTTTCACTAAAAATTCAATATTAATATATGTTCTGTAATATGAAAAAAGTCACTTTAGAGACTAATATTGAAATATAGGCTACTATTCTTAATTTCAAATAAAAAGTAAAGGGGTAAAAATACGTATTACTTACTCTCACAATTTTATTGATATAATAAGAATAAATAAATTGTTATGTTATGTTCTTCACAAAAGTATAAAATGTACCATATATATCACTTTACAGTATAAGTATATTGATAGTCGGCCGACAGTCTGCGTGTTTCCCGTTCGTTTGGAAAACAGAAAACATTGTCTTTTGTCTCCAGAAACACACAGACTGTCGGCGGACAGTCGGCCGACAGTCGGCAGACTGTCCGCCGACAGTCTCCGGAGACAAGAGAAAACACCGGAGAGACAGTCGGCCGACAATGTTTCCGCAGACAAGTCTGCAAGTGTGGACGGGGCTTTAGAATAAAGTGTATTGTTTCAATTCTCAAAACAAAAGTAAAATTTAGTTACTGACAAGGGTTTATTTGCCTTAACTAGCAAAAATATAAATACTGTACATTTGTAAGCGGGTTTAGACCATCGACCACAGAATAAAATAGGCTGGTCATGGCCTATATAGTAAGAAAAGTGTGCCTACGTCCGCCATTTTGGGTAAGTCTAGAAACCCGAAACGGCTCGGAGATGACGCTAAAGTTGTAATGCGCGTGTTTAAAATACACTGTTGTTTTGAACGCTTTCAACACTCTGATTCCTTTGAATTTTTACACACTGACAGAATATTAGTGTGGGATGATAATGGTATAAAAATTAATAATTATGCAAAAATCTTTAAAGGTATACATAAATTACTAAAATTAGGACTTAATATAAATTGTGACATGAAAAAGTTGTTCTGTGAAGAATTCTTTTATTTTTTGGTCAGAGACGAGGTGTAAGCTTAAAAGTTCGAAACAACAAGTTAAATTTTATGAAACATATTTTTTCAATAAATTAGCTCAAGTAGTTTAGTTCTTACAGCAGGTTAAAGGTGTAATTAAGTGCGCGCCAGAATCGTTTTGTTATAGCAGTACTATCAGATGATTTATTGTCTCTAAGGTTTTGTTGGTTACTTACATCGCTTTAGTAATACATTTTAGCTGTTTTCTCCTTTAATAATAAATTTTGATTTTCATTAACCACCCAAAGATTAAGGGTAAAATGATTTAGAATGTTGTATGATAATAAAGATTTATTTTAAATCTAAACATTATACTGTATAAAAATCAACTACTATAAAAGCGAGTGTAACGTCCGTACTTATGCACGTGAATAACTTATAATTAACAGCTGATTTCACCCATCATCTGTAATACTTACACAAACCCAGCATAAATTATACTTTGAGGTTATGTTACAACTTCAATTATTATAATAATTTATTGTATAATATAACAGCTGATTTCACCCAACATCTGCTAAAACTAAACCTAGCTTAGATTATACCTTTGGGTTTACAACTTTAGTCAGTATAAGTCTTTTGAAGTTGATTTTCTTAAAATATGTGTTAAAGAACTAATATAGGCTTTAATTAGATTTGCTTTGTATGCCTGTGATTTTCAAGGGGGTTTACTAGTCAATAAATAATGTATCCATCGACAACAAAATTAAATCTTTGCGAAACAAGTAAACAAAAGTAAAATACAGTTAAATTCTACGACTTATTCTCTACAATTTGTTATAGTAAAATTTTATTTTTGAGCAAAGCATATAATCCTAAATTACTGTTCAAACTAGGCCTAGTTTTGTTAGCATTCTTGTAGTAGGAACATAAAAACGTATGTAAAAAATCTTTAAATTTATAAATATTTGTACATACTTCTATTTGGAACTAACTGACAAAACTTTTGTATATTTTGAAAAAATTACAAAAAATGTTTCTACTTTTTATGTAGGAATAAAGTTGAAATTTTTCTTCTGTTTCCGAACATATTTTTGTTTCTTCAGCTAAAACTTTGACCATTTTATTTCAATCAATTTTTTATTGGCTTATATAAATTTGTTGAACCTTTCCTACAAAAAAACTACGGGAACACTCTTGGATTGGAGCATAATTACTTGATTTGGCGAATTTTTGAAAAAAGCTTGCAAACGCACTAAAATGGCTTGGCATTGAAAACAAATTACCATGAACAGTTATAGGGTTAAAATACTGGCCTAAGAAAATGCCTACTTTTGTCAAGTAATTCCTGAGAAATAAATAAAGAAGGTGATTATTTTTTATTATATAAAGAAAAACTTGAAGAATGTGCATAATAAGTGTCGCAGAGCCAGTGCGAAGAGGGGTGGATGAGCACTGAACGACCGCCGAAGCTTATGACGTTAGGGTGACTCATAGCCGGCCGCCATTTAGGTAACGTTAAACTATGCACCCAGCGCGGCACACTCACCGGATCCGGTATCCAGTCAAAAGGATAATGGTAATTAATTAATGTTTCAACAAGTAATTAATGATAAAGACGAAATAATTACTTCGTGTAACTTACTGCAGATCTTCAGGTGTGTTTTAGTTTTGTATAGTAGTCTAGTAATATTCGCAGCTTTATAAAATACAACAAGTATTCACTATACTGTTAAACTAGATTATTATACCTCAAATAATAGTTTAGGACTATTAAAATTAACTCTAACCAAAATTTAATGTTAATTAGCCAATGTAAACCACATATTAAATTAAATATTCATTACATTCAAATCGTAATCCATGCAAATTATCAAATATATTAAGACAACCCTGTATTTTGTTCATAAAACTGTAAACAGATTGATAACAGCTTTGACCCACGTCCAGAAAGCCAAATATGTATGTAGGTCAGGTAACTTCGAAGCATTATTTCACTAAGTAAATAAATATAATAACTTCACTTTCTCACCAATATAATTTGTATGTATTTGAAAAATATTCTCTGTAAACTTCTTATTTAATTAGATATCCTATATATTTATATCGAATTAAATAGCTTTGGTATTTCCTAATTAATCTGTTATACTTGTCTTCCAAACGTGAGACAGAATTAATTTGTTTCTTTAAAAGACAAATCATATTTATTTCATAATGTTATCATGTTAATTAAATTATTATATTACGTCAAACAATATCTTATTTTTGTTTTAAGAACAAATAATTATGTAAAACTAATTGTATAATTTGTTGTATTTTTGAAAAACATCTGAAGAAATGAATTAAACAACCAACAAATCGGTTTTAATATCACATACACTATGACATCTATTTCATTGACAGGTGCTTAGTAGGCGTCATTGCATTTTATTGCATCGCATTAATAATGTCTTATGACATACGTTTTTATTATTTCCTGTATTCAGATGTTTTAGTACATCTACATTTATATTTAAACGTATTATATAATATATCGTATGAAATTGGTGCGTTATATTTTAATATACATTACTTACTGTTATTATGATTAATCTTTTACCACGCACAATCGTAGTTAATTTTTTTAATAACCTATATGATGGTTATTGTTAAAGATAAGCATGCCATTTTAAATTTTAACAGCTTATTTTTTATACTCACCGAAAGTTGTTTAGCTAAAGTAATTCATATTCTACTAAATAACGATCAGAAAATAAAATTAGCCTAGGTCAGATATAACACTCAAATATTCTTGCAGTACATTATGCTCTATGTATCATGAGTATCATTAAACATTATTGAGGTTGGTATTATTTGCTCGACATATTAAATTGTTAGTTTAGTATTTTGAATTTATATGATCTTTTAATGAAATTATCCCTAAAAATTAAAGAAAAGAAAATCAGAAATATCGTGAAACCTGCATTTCTTTCAACGTTTCTTTATAATAATTGTGAAGTCAGTAATAGCCTAATTAAATTACGTAATTTAGATCACGTAATGCAAATGAAAAAATAACTTTGTTGTGCAAACAATGTAAACAACACCATTTACCGATGCATGTTTTAAAATATAATTTATGCCCTACTGCTTCAAATGTTTCTATATACAGGTGTATTTTGGTGGCTTCGTTCTTTAACCTACCACTTGCAACAATGCGGTCATAATAACAACCTAAAATTAAGTAAATACAGTAAAATTGAAAAAAATAGTTTTACAGGGAATTTTAATGTTTAATGTTTTTCTAACCTCAATCTAATTAAAATTACTACGAACAATTTTAAAATTGAGGCTAAAATAAACACATGGAGTTTTAAATGCTTAAAATTCTCTTTTATATACAAAGCAATACTCGCGTGACAGAAAATATTTGTTCCTTGATTTAACATCTATTGCATCTATTTACATCTATTGCAAGAAATCTACTTTGGACCTGGTGCTGTTATACAAATACCATACAATATTATTCCATATTACCTGCATAATATGTAGTAGTGCAAAATTTACAAAAAAAAAAAACGCAAACAAAAACAAACTATTGTAATCATTAAGAGAAGCAATACAAGCAGAACATAATACGGTATCTTTAGGATAGCGATCTTTTATAATTGGTTATATTAAAAGCAACGTAGAATTTAATTTTTGTATGCATTCCTAAAATAATTGCTAAATGAGTGTCAAATCCTCCACGATAAGTTAGCAGTATAAAATGTGTTAATAATGAAAGTACATATAAAGTCGAAGACAAATACGACCGGATGCAGAATTTTGAGTAGATCCCATCACCCCATTTTTGAGAATTTGTCAAATTAATAAATTAAGACTCTAATATCAATGACATATCACTTCCAATTTGGTTCACAGATTAGCATAGATGATGGATATCTGGATAGCGAGACATCCGATTGTCTGGAAAGAATCGGAGCTAGGCTATAATATAACCTCTTTAAAATATTTCGTGAAGACCAAAGGCTTAGGATGTAGTTGATATAAGCAATGTTGGTCCACCATTTAGAAGGCGCGAAAGGTTTCATTACAAAATACAATTTCATTTGAAAAAGCTGCGCAGTTTTACTACCCTTTATTTAGCCACCGACTCGTTAAACGCTGTACACTTAACAAGATACCACTTGATTACTGCAGCAATTTGACGATACATTTGCATCATAAAGTATGTTACAAATGGTTCCTATCACAAATGACAACAAATGCAGAAAGCTTTTTATGCCTTTGCTCAATCTGTCTGATTAGAACCATTTTTTTAATATTAAACTTACTTTTTTTACAAAGTGATGTATTTGTCAGTAAAATAATGGTTAATGGTAAGTTGCTTATTGGATTCATAATATTATCTTAATACACTTTTTCGGAACATAATGCATTTTCAGTGTTAAAAATTAGTATAAAAACACGAGCCAACATACATTATTATTTTAATAATACTGAAGCAATAATACAAACTAAACATCGTTAAACATAAGTACATCTAACTTGATTAAGCATCAACATCTAATTATATACAGAGTGTCTTTTTTTAAATGGGCCACCATTGAGCTTGTAAACTATAAATCTTTAAATGTAGAACCTTCCCTTGTTTCTTGAGACATTAAAAAAGTATGTAATTAAAATGTTTGTTACTTTTTTACAATTTTCAAATGTAAGATTTTATAAGTAATTTTAAAACGTTTTTGTTCTTTTTGCATATATACGACTAACCGTTTAAAAGTGGCGTAGACATTTTCAATCTGCGTGAAGTCATTAAAATTGATGCAAACGTTCTAGCAGAACTTTGGGGGTGACCTTCAAAATAAACCAATACATAAACTTCAAAATCTTCTGTTATAACACTGTTTTCCCATTGACCAGGTTTTGCAATCAAGCCTCATGCACTTTCATAGTATTTTTAAAAACATGCGTCCTCTAACCTTGGTATCTTTCCTTGCCAAATTGGCATTTTTACAACTAACGAAGTTGTCCATTTACTTCAAGCATGTCAATTTTTCAACTTTAGGAAATGGTATTGTAAAAACTAAAGAAAATAATACAAAACATTATTAACATCTCATGAAAATAAAAGGCTTTGTATAGCAATGAATTTATGTTTTGTATACAATTTGAAAAAGTATTAAAATATAAAAACATTAAACACTGTATTTTAAAATGAGAACTGTTAATACACAGAGGGGTTTGGTTAAACAACAGCAGAACTATAGTTCATTTCACCTCAGCGTGAGGCAAAACCAACTGACCGTAATAAAACCCTTACCCTTAGGCCTATTGTGCGACATCGGGGATGGGCACTTGTCGACTGCCTTTGTATTAGAGTTATTGCTGTTTGTCCCAGTGTCATTATGCAAACTTTTTTAATTGAAAGAAAAACTTAAAACAAAATATATCATTCGCTGTGTTTTGATCGCGTGATTATTTTTATACCAAATATGAAGGAAATCGGTTGATTTTGGGGAAGGCAAAGTAAATAGTTAAATCCTATGTTTTCAAATATTTTTTATCATCATGAATACGGAAATAAATTTACATTGAATAATGATGTTGAGTTTTATAAAAACCTCTTACTTACTACTGTACACAATAATCATCACATTATAGTGGCCTGACAGTTTTTTTGTTAATTAAATGCAGTATTAAAATATAGACATTAAGTAAAACTATTAAATAACTGTTCTATATACATCGAGCATAAAATACAATTAAAATTAAATACATCTTAATATTATAGACAAACAGAGCATGGGCTACACGAAAATATAAAATTACACATCTTATTGCAGTACATAGCACGGATAAAAATTAAACATAGGCTATTCCTTCTAGCTACTTGCACACTAAACAAAATTTTAATAGGCTATTTAGGGACAGGCGAAACAAGCACATCATTAATGATAGTCTATTATTTATCTTTAATTTAATTTATAAATTTAATATAATTTGACTAATACAGTATATTTAACGGAAATCTTGAAATTTCTTTGAACTATATAGTTTTGTGAAAAATAGCTACTTTATTGGTTCATTAAGTTATTAGTCTAAGGTGGTCAATAGAGTAATATTAGTTTATTTATTTTAATGACGTAGGTGTGCCATATAAATTTAATATATTCCCTTATAAGGACTTACGCTTATTTAATAATACTTGGGTTGATTTTGTTGTCAATTTTCAATGCCCAATGCCCAAATAAAGAGTAAAGTATTTTTTATGAGTTTTCAATTCAAAACATAAAGCCTTGGTTATTGTTTGATTAACGACAATGTTAAGCATGTCAGGCCACTATAAGGTGATGATTATTGTGTACAGTAGTAAGTAAGAGGTTTTTATAAAACTCAACATCATTATTCAATGTACATTTATTTCCGTATTCATGATGATAAAAAATATTTGAAAACACATAGGATTTAATTATTTACTTTTCCTTCCCCAAAATCAACCGATTTACTTCATATTTGGTATAAAAATAATCACGCGATCAAAACACAGCGAATGATATATTTTGTTTTAAGTTTTTTCTTTCAATTAAAAAAGTTTGCATAATGGCACTGGGACAAACAGCAATAACTCTAATACAAAGGCAGACGACAAGTGCCCATCCCCGATGTCGCACAATAGGCCTGAGGGTAAGGGTTTTATTACGGTCATTTATATTTGCCTCACGCTGAGGTGAAATGAACTATAGCTGATATTGAACATTACTTACCAACTTCATTTTTCTTGTATGATAAAATTATAGTTTTGTCTCGAAATTCCTCTGCATTGTGGTTTTACAAAATTAACAAAAAACTAAGTTTTTTTTTGTTTTAAAAAGTTATTGTTTTGTCTAAACAATGCTTTATTAGTGTTAAGAGAGTTTTCATTAGTTCAAAACGTTTCAATACAAAAATATCTTCACACAAAGATATGTTTTAAAAACTGTATACCCCTCCAACTTTTAAACGGTTAGTCTTATCAGAAAAACACCAAGAACAAAAAAGTCTTAAATTGACTTGCAATATCCAAAATCTCCATAACATATAGGCCTAAAGTAAGAAATTCGAAAGTTTTTTTTTTTGTCACTATATTGGAAAATGGCGGCCATTTACAAACAATTTAACTACTTATTTTTTATACATTATAGTATTGCCTCCGGGAACTGTTACTGAATAATAAAACTTGGTTACATATATTTTTGTCAGCCCAGAGTCCTAATTTAGTCCTTATACGATGGGTGTGATGCTTCTCAACTATTAAATCTTTGCATATGTGCACTAATTCCATATTGTATTTTATACTGTGATTATTGACGAATTTCAGTTTACTTTTCAATAATCTATCCAATTGTATGGACATTTTTTATGACGGAGCGGTGGTGTAATTCACTAGGGGTTTTATTGGAATAATGGGTTTGTGTATTTTAGGTAAGCCCCGCAAATGGGCTTTGAGGTCCATCATTTTTAAGAATCTTATTTCGTTCTTGGTAAATAAAAAGTCAATGCTATTCAAAAATGTTTTAATTTCAGCGTTATATTCATTGCATAACCTCAAAGCAAATCTTATAACGTATTATAGCCTACATTAGTTATTTAACTCATGTTTTAAGAAAAACAACTTCACAAGACTTATATTGATTGAAGTTGTAAACATAACCCCAAAGTATAATCTTTGCTAGGTTTTTTTTAGTATTACAGTATGTTGGGTAAAATCAGATGTTATATTATAATGCTACTCCTGAACGTGCAGACGTACACTCGCTTTTATAGGAGTTGATAGTTAATGTAGTATTAATAAGTACACTTAACAAATTATTTCTTACATTTTTTTAATTTGCAGCACTTTTGAAAATAGTTGAGGCGATTGGGCTTTTAACATTATTTTTGGAAACATATTTACACCTAAATACCACAAAAAAAGAAGATATTTTTGATATTCTTAAATGAAGCCCCTTCAAACGATACTCCACACGAGAGTATCAAAAAATTAGTTTTTTTAGGTAACAAAATTGGCTCACCAAAATTCGTAGATACTTGTAAAATATTTGTTGGAATTTCAATTATTGGAATATATACGGATTAGCATGCATTTTCAGTTTTCATGATATCTTTACCCGTTCCGGACGAGTAATCCTCAAGTGAGAACGAGCGATAAAATATTCTTTCCTTTAAATTTACGGAATCCTTAAAATTAATATACACACAACATTTTAGGATTTGAGATTAATCGTCAAAGCAAAAGTTAAATTATATTTTAAAATTACAAATTACAATAATTGAATTATTCAGACACAATGGCACAATTTAGAAAAATAAACTAAATTAAATTGTTTATATTCCAGTAATTTTTTGTTAGTTTCAAAGCTAAAAACTGAACAGGGTTTGAAGCCATTTTTACGTGCCCTAGATATTTTCCAATATCTCCAGGTGCAGCGATTTTAATCCACTGAGTCTTAATCCTCTTTCCGCGAGTTTATACCAAGCCTACTTACATCAACAGTGTATTTTCATTTATTTCAAATGGTAATTCCTAAGATACTGCACTTGCATCCTTTTACGTGCAGTCTGGGTTTGAATTAGAGAGAATATTTTGAAGTTAAAATATGAAAAAGCACTTGTTTAGTTTTACTAAAAGGAGATATTCTGTGACAAAGTTATAAATAAAGTTTGTATCTATTTGGTTTGCCTACATTCAGAGTATATGAATAGAGGCAGGCCCATACCTTTTGTAAAATTACCTATTTTTCACTTTAATCCCTCTATAACGTTGTATTAAAATATGTATGCCCCTGCACCTGACGATTAAAACTGAAACATTTGAGATCATTCAAGTTTGCATACCCTATTCGACTGTTTTAATACCAAAGGAAAGATCCAACCTACGGTTCAACCATGTTGTATTAAAGGTATTTTATTATTTGAAAAACATTGGATTACCTCTAGACAGTCTGAGGGAGTAGGCCTATACAAAACAAAAATTAAAGAGACAAATTAATAATTATTACAAAAGATACTCATGTGAAAGTATGTTGACACTTTTATAGTTGGATTATTAAGATTTCCTTTAACTTCGTTTGTTTTTAATTTTAGTTTCGGTTCTTATTTCTATTTTTGAAGAATTCAATTTTGATTTGTTTCCCTGCAATTTTAGGGTGATTTTATTAATCTGTTTATTAGATTTATTGATTTCAAGTTCGTTAATTAAAAAAAAAGAAAAAAATACAATTTAACAACAACAGCCTTTATCTAGGCCTACCTATGGGTGCGTTCACAAAGAAAGCTGGTTGCAAGCGCTGACCGGCTCGAGAAAAAGTTTTCATTGTATCAAGTTAGTGCGTTCAGAGACAACGCTTGTTCCGGTTTGCAAGCGCCTGCTATTTGCGCTGACCGTCAAGCAAGAATTTTTAATACTTGTTTTCCGGCACTGGTAGCAGTCAAGTCGCTGACAACTCGCAGTGAACATGGATGTTGATGAATTGATTTCTCAAGTATTTAGAAAAGGGAATATTTGGGACAAACGGATTTCAATTTCAATTTTCTTGAGAATATAATTGAATGTGCTCAACTCCATTCTCATATAAGAAAAAAACCTTACGTTATCCAATTTTAATTGACGAAACAGTTTCACCAAATCTTCCTCTTTCGCGGTTAATTTCATGTATTACGATTCTCTTTCGGCGCACTTTCAAATCTAAATTTTCAAGCAAAAATAATTCTTCATCACTTGAGGAAGACATTCTCGGAATGAAAGTTGTAAGCTTTTGTTGTGAACGCCCAAAACTATTCACAAGCTCTTGCAATCGCTGGGAGCAGGCGCCTAGAAACAAGTATAACTTGCAACCAGCTTTCTTTGTGAACGCACCCTATGCTGACGGGAATTTTTAACTCGGTAAATGTGCACAATATAATTTATAAGAATTATAAAACTGTAGGCCTTTTTGTTAAAATTTTGTATTTATATTCATTATTATTTACCTAAATATAGCCTAGATAAAAATATTTTCTTTTAATTGCTTTCTAATTTCATATTGATAGATCAAATGATTTAGGAGTTATTATAATGATGAAATTAATAATGGAATATATGAATTAATCTTCGAATATGTAGGAATCTTTTTTAAGTTAAACGAATAGGTTCTCTTCTATTTATATTCATTTTATAACCTCTAAGCAAATCTTACATCGTATTATAGTATGCATTAGTTCTTTAACTCATAATATGAAAATCAACTTCACAAGACTTTTATTGATTGAAGTTTAAAGATAACCCCAAAGAATAATCTACGATAGGTTTTGTTTTAGTATTACAGATGATGGGTGAAATCAGATGTTATATTATATTGTTACTCACGTACACTCGCTTTTATAGGAGTTGAAAACAATATACCAGCTGAAGATTGAACTACTTACCGATTGGCTAATTGCAGTTTGGATTGTTACGTTTACAATCAGCTGAGTGTTGGAAGTACTCTTATTTTGTTACATGTGCTAACCCTTGGCAATTGATAATGGACTAGGAGTAGGCTACTATCTAATTACTCCCTAATAGTGTCCCAGAGTAGACCTATTGTTCTAGCATGACTGAGCTTACATATTTTTTTTATAAAACCAGTAGCTCAAAATATTAATGCTAATTCGAGTTGATTTACTTTACTACTAAATTTATAAATCATGCTTCAAAAGTCAAACAAGATTTGCACTTTAAATATATTGTACAAAATAATAATTGCGTAAGAATTCGGTTAAAATGACCTAACACACATAGCGTTAGGTAATTTTTAGTTACCAATTAAACCAAACATAGGTATAATACACGACTGAGCAAATATTATTTTAGAAATTGGTATTTAAAATACTGTATGCTTAAATAAAATCATACATAACAAGGTAAACACAGATAACACTTGGATACAAAATTAGAAAGAAACTTTTCATACAAAAAATTTATTTTTTCTGATGTATCCTATACAATTACCATAAAATTTTAACACGTGTAACATTATGTCAGAGTTAAGTAAACTGCGATTCTATGAAAAGTACACCTTTTTATGTTTTATGGAAAGAAAATATCAAGACCTGGCAGTTACATGCATTTTACGACTTAACTTTGCCAATTTATCAAAGTTACATCAGATTACCGTATTTTATAGATCAGGTTGGGCACACACGTATTCGATTAGATTAAATTGCTTTGGGATTTATTTTCACTAGAGGAGACTCCCATGCACGTCAACCTAAGGTTTATTGTCCCCCTTTGTTGTCATCCTTAGCTGGTTAGAATCCTGTACCTCTTGCGTCGTCCAGGATTTTCCTTACAATTTTGTGTCTTCTACACAAAGCCTTCTACATCTGTGTCCCAGCATCTCGTGTCTTACAGACCCTTAGGCCTGATCATAAAATCAACATTTGGGTTTCCGTTGAAAAAGCCTCCTGTAATTTACCGAAATTACTATATATAATCAATTATGAAGTGAAGTGCGACAACTCTTCTAAAGTACTTAGCTAGGTGCTTGGTCCAATGAGAGTAGGAGTTGTCCATTTACAAACGGATCCTTGTCTCATCATCAAAATTTTGGGCAAGCCACAAAAACTATTTAAATGACAAAAAGGCTAGTAAGAAGTATATTTTTGGCACAATGATTTATTACAACAATATAGTAATATTGTATGAAAGTTTTATAACAACAGCTTTAATAGTTTTTTCTAAATTCATAATTTTAATTTGAACAAGCGTTGATTTGGAACGTAATAAGGACAAGATTAGTTTTGGATTGGTGTGGACAAGATGACGTTTGGAACTGTAATAAATAATAATCTGTAAAATTTAAATTGTTTTATTGTTTACAAACACCAAATATTTTGGTGTAAATGTAAGCTACATAT
Source organism: Philaenus spumarius (assembly GCA_018207615.1). Taxonomy (NCBI): domain Eukaryota; kingdom Metazoa; phylum Arthropoda; class Insecta; order Hemiptera; family Aphrophoridae; genus Philaenus; species Philaenus spumarius. The sequence goes on from JAGFPH010000156.1 coordinate 345,292, forward strand.
TATTAAATGAAAAACTCTAAATAACATAAAACATAAGATTTTGCATAAAAATAAAACATTATGTTCTAATAAAATAAGTATATTTACATTAAAAACTTGTGAAATTGATTTTAACATTGAAATACCCAACAATGAGGAATGAAAGCATTCAAACTTGGCAACGACATTACTCAACATGTGATCGTTGGATAATATTACCTTTACATTACTGGGTAGAAAAAAGGTTGGCCAACCTAAAAAGTGAAATAATATTGACGAAAAACTTGCAAATATAAGGGAAATGTAATATTAAAATTGTCTGTCAGTATGTTCAGAAAGGACCAGAGTCGTTTTGTAAGTCACACTTATAAGCTGAACAGATTGGTTGGTTCTGTAATTTTCGTAAATTGTGCTCAGCCATATTAGTTTCATACTTGTGGACAAAGACCACTTTGGTATATGTCTAACCTCCAAATTTAAAACATTATTTTAGTATAAATAGGGATATTTTGAACCTGTAAAACAAACATAATATAAAAGAAGAGAATTAGAGGAAGACAGTGGCGCCAATAACTAAAAATTGAATTTTGTGAACAAGGAGCTGTTTGGAACTGGTCGCCTAGACTTTGCTTTGTGCGTGACCGGGATTGTACACCATCTCCGCCGTTTTTCTCACTGTGCAGTACATTGATCCCAAATAAGGGTGTAGATGCTCCTTTCTTGCCGAGGATGTCTGGCATTAATGATCTAGAATGCCACGATGCCCTGGTACCCAACAACAATCCCAGCATGTTCATTTTGGTGAGTTTGAATAGTGATGAGATATTATTTCTTCGTAAGTTTGAAGTGTCGTTATGTGTTCCGAGTCAAGTGCCTTTAATAATTAGTATTTGTCTGTAACCTGTTGACAATCCTGAGTGTACACAGGCAATAACCGATAATATTTCTGCTCGGAAATTTGTAGAGTATATACCAAAGCTGTTTACGAATTTAGAGAAACTAAAGAACTAGAGGATATTAATGCTCTTAAAGTTGTTTGACCCTCGTTCACACGAATCCATCAACGTTTTGATTCCAAACACTTATCGGCTTTGTGCCTCAAGGAATTACATTTCCATTCGTAAAATTTGCAAATAGTTTAGAAGTTCACCATATAAACGTATCATGTTGTATAGCAGTAGTTTTGTGAAGCAATTATGGGAAAGACCTACAACTACTTCTTTGTAATTATTAGTTTAAGGTTATAATATCAGATAAAGTACGTTTGAATATTACTGGGAACATCAACATACACATCAGCCGATATTATCCTCTCTTAACATAAACTGCCTTTACATAGCCCTAAGGTTCCCATTTGGTTTGTCGTATCATCAGACAGCATAACAGATGAGAAGTCAACTGTTACGTAAGCTTGATAAGATTCAATGTTTCAAACTTTTGTATCAGCAAAATTTAAAAAACTTTACAAAGATGGATAATCTATGGTTCAAGGAAGGTGGCATGGAGTGTAGGTTTAATTGTCAACAATAAAACTACCAAACGTATTTATTATGTTAGAGATAGTTATTTCAAATCTGTTATTCGGTTTCCAGTAAACATTTAAATTTAGGGACACACGAAATATATTTCAAGCAACTATTATTTGTATATTTTACTAAACGTTACGATTCAAGTTTGTGATTGTAAAAATTACATTCAAATTCAAGTTATGCAACTAAGTTGTACACACACAAATGTTTTCAACAGAAATTAATTAAATTAAATTTTAATATCTTAAAACACGAAGAATATCCATGAGTGACTATGATTAATATTTAACATTATAAATTTGAATAACTATGGTAGCACGTTGATGAGAATAAATGTTATGAAGTTTTACTCTTTTGATAAGTTTCTCGAAGAGTAACGAGTGTTTTTCTTACACTCTTAAAATTGTATTGCAAAAGTTGATAATACCAAACTGTATGTTTATAAGTGTTTTCGTTACTTTACTTTATTTTATCTTTAGCTAAATTTTATTACAACTATGTCCTACATATTCTCCCTTTTTATTAACTAAAGCCTCATTACTAAATTTGTTATAATCAGTGAACATGCATCAGTGCTATAATCAGTGAACATACATCAGTGTTATAATCAATGAACATGCATCAGTGTTATAATCAGTGAACATACATCAGTGTTACAATCAGTGAACATACATCAGTGTTATAATCAGTGAACATACATCAGTGTTATAATCAGTGGGTATATACGTTTTGCAAAGAGAAACACTTAACCAAAAAGTAAAATTCAGAGTAAAATTATATATTAAATTGTTACATTAACCATTTATATGTATTTGTTAATAATGAATTGTAAAAATAAAAGTATAAAATTATATTTCCTTACTTAGAGTTTAGAATAGTTGTTTTATATCTGCAGATAAAAGACGACGTTTGAAAGTATTTTACAGAATAAGGTAGTGCTGGCAGTTGTTTCTTAAATAAATAAATTAATAAATACAAAAGTTACATATTTGAAAGTAGGTCGACCCTTTTGTTAAGAACTTTTCTTCAACAGCTTAGTAGATTCTTTGGACTTAGATTTTAATTTAATTTTCCGTCTTTGTTTATATTTTTGCAGAATATGATTTTGTTCTGTTAGTCTGTAATACAAAAGGAGTACAAAGTAATTTTATTAAATGAATATGATGGATCAGCTGTCGAGATGAACAATCTACCTTGCATTAATTACAGTCTGGATTGCTGCGTTGGGCAATCAGCTGATTGAAGAACACATGCATTGTTATACGCATTCTCCTTCAATAGTTGCTAGAACTTACCACTAAAATATTCAAGAATGTAGCCATGCTTCCGTTTGAATTTGCAATAAACTATACAATTATAATTAGAAATGAGTATTTAACTTATCTCTTAAATTTGATACTAATTTACTTAGTATCGACTGAAATTTGATTTCATTCTATTGAATCAATCACATTACAAAAATGTTTAGCAACCAAATGTCAAATTGTTACAAACAAAAGCAAACAAGTTCAAACAATTACTAATTTTAAATACTCATAATTTAAAAAAAAGTTTTAATATACACAGTGCCCTTGAGTCTTGTGTCTTAAGTCTTGATAGAATTTGGATTTGCAACAACTCATAAATGAATAATGATAGTTGTTAACTAACAATGCAATAGTTGCTTTAAGAACAATGCAGTGTATTTTGTGGCTCCAAGTGTTCCATTAAAACCTCAAAGTCTCAACATTAATTTATAGATGAAAGAAACATTTTTAACTTGTAGTTTCAAGACAAATATCTCTCAGGTACCTCACTAAATTGTAGAAAACATATGAAATAACTTCTTATTCATCCCAAACGATTGCACATTAAGCGTTAGCAATGCTTTCCTACCAAGGAGACAAGACGAAAAGGTATAACAACTTTTTTGTAGGCATTCTACAAATAAAAAATATAAAGAATTTTTAAATTTCTAAAATCCAACATTTTTAGTAGCGAAGCAAATGTTTACATTTCTGGACGAAGCAACATCTTAATATTCGCATTTGGGAAAGTGAAAACAATTACGTCTATATTAAACATGAACTGACAATCTTTTACTTATATCAGGGAGTATACTTCAATTAGAAAAAAAAACTTTAGATGTTGGAATGAATCGTTGTCCTTTTTCAACATATGTTCAACAGCGTTCACAAAAGAGTTATTGCAGACTATATTCTATATATTATTTATTCTGCTGCATTTAAATCAGTTTCAAATTATTGTTCCAGTTAAATATTTTCTATTTCCATACATCGCTTAGTTTATATAATTGTATTATATACTTACTTCTGTCTTCTAAAATATCAGCTTGTTATTATTCTATAGCTACATTTCTAGCCAACAAGAATCATTTTATATTACGGTATAGTAAAAGGATTAACAACAAATATGCCATCTGTTAAATATTTAAATAATAATTTTTTTTAATATACAATTAAAAACTATTTGAATAATCTTGATCCTCTACAATAATCTATAATTATAATCAATAAAATAATATAATCAATATAACCAATTATAATCTATATAATATACAAAAGCGAAATACCACTCACTCACTCAACACGATTTCTCAAAAACTACGAACGGATTGGAATGAAATTTGGTATGTAGCTTCCTCTTGGGCCATAAGTGTTCACTAAAAAAGGGTTTTAAAAAATTGGAAATTTTAGGAGGGTTTGGGGGGTAAAAATTACTAAACCACGATTTCTCCAAAACTACCGAACAGATTGGAATGAATTTTATTATGTAGCTTCCTCTAGGGCCATAGGAGCTCCCTAAGAAAGGGTTTCAAAAAATTTTAGGGGGGTTTGGGGAATCAAAGTTATTAAATCACGATTTCTTCAAAACTACCGAACTGATTGGAATGAAATTTGGTATGTAGCTTCCTCTAGGGACATAGGTGCTTACTAAGGGTATGAAGATTTTCGAAATTTTAGGAGGGGTTTGGGGGATCAAAGTTACTAAAATCATAATTTCAGATCTTTCATTATTATGACAATAGTGCTTTTATTATTTAAGATCTATATATATAAAACCAAATACCACTGACTCTCTGAACACTTAAAAAGAATACAATTACGTTAAAAAGACTGAAAATACCAACCACCAAGGGCAACGCCATACGGGTAAGCTAGTATGTTAATAAATTTAAAAAATACACGTACACAAATAAGCAGAAATTCTCTTAGCTCTTTAAGTAGTAGTTCCTTTAACAATAGTGTTATTTTTATCTAAATAAGGTGTACCAATTTGCATTAAACCTACTTATCGAAACATCTGTTTACTTTGGTAAACCTGAGAGTCTAGTATTAAGTTAGACATTATTCCACGTCATAATTGAAACACATAGTAACATTTTTCGGCTGTGTTACAGTGTCTTTAAATGTTAAATGTTTATTGTTATATACGTTGCAAATGAGATTTTATGCATTTTCTTCGACAACACAACTATCGGAACTCTGCTTGATAACTAATCTTTTTTCAATAAAAAAAGAGGCTCTAATATTAGACTATTAATTAATTACAAGTTATATTGTAACTTAGATCTATAAAAGTATAACATTTTTGGCCTTTCAAATTATTGAGATAAAATAAATTGAAGTGCCTTTATTTATGCGAGAGATGAACCCATAATACTAGTTCTGTTTTATTGGTGGTAATTGCTACAGATACTTCGCCTCAAATGATGGCTTCATCAGGCACATCAGCGTATGACTCAGCACGTTAACTAAGAGCATTGAAAGAGCAAGTAAGAGGCCACAACTAAAACGTAAAAAACAGTTCTACTTTTACTATGCCTGATGTTACCTAGCTAGAGGCGAAACAATCTATGTTTATTCAAAATGAATGAACGTATAGTTTGTTTTTCGAAAATATTTAAAGGGATGTAAATAGGAGGTTGGTTCTTCCACGGTTATTTGCAGGTCATCGATAGAGTTTAATGTATCATAGTTTAGGTTTTACTAAGAGTGCGTTTTTAATTATTTAAGTTATAGTCCAGTCAATTTAGACATTCGGTGCTACATAAATTCCCACCAAGCTGAAAATCAGTAAGATTGTTTAAAATATGATTAAAAATAAAATTTGAAAGTTCCCCATCTTTCCCCTGTATGGAAAACATTTTATTCAAGGTCAAAGGTCAAAAAATGAGTTTTTCGCGATTTTCAGCAAAACGGTAAGTTTTATCATACTACAAATACAAATTATTCAAAGCAACTTTATTTATGCCGATTGACGTCAGAGGAACAATGCTCGAAAAAACATATTCACAAAAGTTCAATGTTTAACATGCTCTTTGTAATAAGGAAATGGAGTATAGAACTTATTTTGTGCTTGTTGGTAAGTGATCTTTTCATGTCAAGGGAGTGAGTATGGTTTTGCCCTGCACGATGCTGTAAAGTTTTCACAACTTTCAGTTTGGTTTCAACGTATTTGCCTTGTGAGTACACATGTTTATTAACTCAATATAAAATATAAGTTTTGTTTCTAACATGCTGGTATTACTTGCATTTTATGCTCCTGTACTTCCACGAAATTAGAAACCCATCAGTTTAATTAAAATGCAATGTCCGATATGCCTAAGACTAGAAGTACATTTATTTTTCATTATAGAATTTGATATTCCATCACAAAGTATTACAAAAACGATTTGTATAAAAAAGCTTTTAGAAAGTGAATAAAATATGCTTAAAAGACAAATAGTCAAAACAAAATTATGTTTATTTGCTTTTACTTGAATTTCTTTTTACGCTAACAAATTATTTTTTCTTATATACAGGTTTAAAATAAGATTTGTTTGATAGTCAAAGTTAATAATACAACGAAGGAATCTTTGATTGTTTACTAAAATTACTAAACCCATTTGAAAACATCTTTCACTAGTGGATTATTTAAATTTCTTGAGTTTTATAACATACTGAATGTTGGATGAAGGTTTTTACACATTTAATTATAGTTGCTATTTTATTAAATAATAAATCAGAAACTTTAAGTAAAAGGCTGTCATTTAATCGCAAATGTTAGAAGTTTTAAACTATAACCTAAAGGTCCAACTAATTTCAATGAAGACAATGTTTTTATTTCGTCTGAACCTAAAAAGTAATAATTAATTAATTTATTGGATGGGTTAACCTATCTCAGACCTATACTCATTTTGTAGTTGCCAAATATACATTATCCAAAAGAAATAATTATTTATAAAAATCCTGTGAAAGTTTTTATTCTGTGTATAATACTAAATTATTCTTGTTTATATGTAATTAAAACGTTTTCCCTACAAAATAATTAGGCTACGCCAGATTTTTACAATCATGTGACTCATGTTTTTTTAAAGAAAAAATTTTATGTTTTACTTTTCTTGTCACTTCTACTGTATAAAATGTATATTAGATCTACGAGCGTAATTAATAAAGCAAAATTTTTATTAATAAGAGGTTGTTAAATATTAAATAACCAGTGTTGTTTATTTATTTAACAACCGCTTATTATGCTCAACTTCCACTTAGTTAAAGCCTTAAATTTAAAAATTATTAAAGTTTTAATTATTTACCAAATAATTACAGTATCTTTTCGTAAGATTTAGACAGACTCCGTTGTAAAAAAAGTAACATAAATTAAATTAGTTTTCTATTTCAAAAAATGTTCAACACTAAATCGTACAGATTTCATGCAATATTTATGTGCCCTAATTATCTTCCAATATCTTCGGCTGCAGTGATTTGCTGTGAGTCTAACTTTTATTCCCTTTCCGTGAATTTTTGTCAAGCCTACTTTCAACAACAGTGTATTTTTTCCTCATTTCAAATGGATATTCCAGGATCTTGCACGTGCAGATTACGGTTGATTTTATTTCATGTACGGGGTACGGCTTCAAGCAGTTTAAAATATGAAATAAGTCAGGCATTCTGTAAAATATAAATTTTTTTACATTAACAATAATTAACCATCTGCGTGGATTATATTTTCATTATTTATATTAAGTGGCTGATGCGCTCTATAATATATTTTAAGTTATTGATTTTCCTCGTCATGTTAAGCCTTTTAAAGTAGTCACTTATATAATGTACAGTTTCAAAGTTTTAATTTATCACCTCCTATTGCCAAAAATTTAAGAAAGCTCAAACAGTAAAGACTCACTGAAAATAAGATCTGAAATTAATAACCTACTTTTCAGCAACTGCGTTTTTATTTAAGTGGATCACTTTCTGGTTTATTTGTAGAAGGTTACAGGTCCTTGTGAGTGGTGAAGCAACTGTCTAATCTCTTCGCTATAGTGAGCTTTGAGCGGTCCCACAAACGTTGTATCTAGGGGCTCCATTTTGTGGGTGCATTGAGGAGGAAGAGACACAATAACAATGTGGTTGCTTCTTGCAAGGTCAATTAGCTCGACATTCTGTGTGTGACTGTAGTGGCCGTCTAAGATGAAGAGCACTGGAGATTCTTCTGAGGGCTTGACCTTCTCCACGAAGTGTCTGAACCAATCAGTGAAGATGTTGCTCTGAACCCATCCTGACGGATGAGCAACGCTGACTGTCCCAGGAAGATCTCCTCTCATCAACTGAATGTTCATATCCTTACTAAGGAAAATAACAATTAGCGGAACATAGTGGCCGACAGCACTCATACAAGCAATTACCGTGACTGTTGCACCTCGCTCAGCAGATGTAAGAGAGGCTATTGGCCTTTTCCCCTTTCTTCCAACAACATATGGGATTTTGTTTTGAGCAATAAAGAGTCCGGTTTCGTCTAAATTGTAGATTCTATCAGCTTTAAATTTGCATTTTGAATAAGTCTCCTCTAACAAGTTATAAAAGACGTTAACATTTTCTTTGTTGAACCCCAGAGCACGCGAAAACGATGTTCCACAGGGCTTCCGTAATGACAGTTCATCTTTATGACGCAATAAGAAAATATCCACCCAAGACCTCCCAGCCTCTCCGTTTTTAAACGGATGATCAATCTGGTTTTTCACTGCTAATTAGAAAGCCATACATCGTAAGTCCCTAAGAGTGAACCCTTTAAACTTTTCTTCCATGTGCATAAGATAACTGGGCTTCCAAATCTGTACCCAATATGGGTTTCCTTCCGATTTTAGTTTTTACTAACTTTGAAGGAGAGAATCTTCAGCTTTCTTACTTGACGTCTGCAGAGTGGACCTTGGTACATTAAAAGTTTTAGCGGCCTTAAGAGTTCCCATCTTTTTAGCTCGAACAGTACAAATCGCTTTTACCATGTCGGCTTCATTCCACTTCTTTCTCTTGTTTTTTGAGACATACTTTGACGTATTTCTGGGCATTCTGTAACAAAACCGACTTGTATGAGCCTTTTTGACAAAATGGTCGGGATACAGCCCGAATTGGGACCAGTTGTGGTAGCCCGAATTTAGACCATACCTAGTGTACACTTTTGGGGTTAATAAAATTACAACGGGAACGAATACACGGCCAAACAAAGTTGATTTCGCAAGCCAAAACTGTGTTTTGCAGAACATTTATGATATAAATACTTTCGTAAACTTATATCCTACGTAAAAAAAATAATATTTACATACCTGCAAAAGTTTTCGAAGCGCCAACAACAGTTTTCTTAACGCCACAACCAAACAGTATACACGCTCACTACAGGTCTGCCCACAGAACATGATTGTAATATAGTAGAACCGGCACCAATGGCCGGGCGGGGTGGAGTGATGTGAGTCAAACCTTCACAAGTGCTTTCTCAATTACACTTTTCTGATGAATTGTAACTGTTTTGCTCCCATAAAGAGTTGATGGAATGTGTTTTTTTGTGCAAATGAAGCTTACAAGGGCTTAAGCCCAAATAGTTGTCAGTTAGACCTACTTAATGCAATTACATTAATAATTGTTTTAATGAATTCTGAATGTTGTGAAAAGTATTAATATTCGGACAGTGAACAAAACAAATAAAACAAATTTATTACGATTTTAATATTATCTTTGTTTTATAGCGAAACAAGGTTTCAACAATAACAGTGTTATAAATAACTTATTTAAACCATGGTCCACCGTGTGAAAGTTTAAGTGAAATAAATATTAGAAACGTAACAATTTAGTTTTATTAATTTTGTTTTACTCCATTTTCCGAATGTTTATAAGTAGTTAACATAACATAATTGGTAGAAGGGTAAGTTTCATAAAAAAATAACTTTTTGAAATTGTATTTATGTTTACATACTTTATTTAGGTATTTAAGTATAGGCAACAAAATTATTGTCCCTGGAACAATACTAATTTGTTGTTTCTCGACTTTATTTTACTCTTGTGGATTTGATCGTTGATCTAATTTATGTGATGAAATATCCTTATTTTAAAATAATATGCCCCTATGCTTTTTTAAAGTAATGGAAAGTGAGCTTCTTGTTCTAAAAAGTGATCATTTGAAGAAAAATCCCCTTTCCCCACGCACTCTTTTAAAAGCAAACTTACAAAAACTTTATAATTATTAAAAATTATTAAACTATTAAAAATTTATAAAAAAACCTAACATAAGTAAAACAAGGGAAGTGAGTGTATTTAGGAGATTAAAGCGTACAATCGAATAAAAGAATCGCCAATACTAAATTGAAAAGAGTACTAGTGAATGTAATAATATTATTTAAAACTAGAAGGCTATTTAAAACTAGATGTTTTACCCCCTGCTCGCTTCGATCGCCAAACCCCGTGGTGACTCGCGTCGAAGCAAATGCAAACAGGTTATTTTATATAAATATGCCCTAGTATTAAATTCTAATATGTCTATTTATTTTAATTAGGATGTCACATAGTGATTTCTTATTTTTAAATTCCTTAATTTATTAAGGGTTTATTCTCTAGTATTAAGGAAAGTATAACAGTCAACATTTTTACTACATTTTCACCCCTTAGCAGCACGCGACAAAATGTAAATTTATGATACTTTTTTTATGTATGTTGTAAAATATAACTGTACAAATTTTCAGCTCACTAACTGTTTAAGGAAAATAAAATATATTGATTATTTTTTATTGTTTTAGGAGTTGTTTTAACCCTTAAATCAAAGTTAGTTCTAGCCTATGTTACTCAAGGATAGTGTAGCTTTTTATTAGTAACTATTTTTTCAATCGGTTCAGTAGCTCCAGAGATTATCCCCTACATACAAACAAATAAACAAAATAATTTTACCTCTTTATAATAATATTTATTAAATTAATAATAACCCCAAAGCTAAGATGGTAAACAATGATGTTCAAATCACATTATTTCGAATATTTTATAACAGCATTTATAATAAAGGTTAAAAGAACCAGCAAGGCTCAGGTATACACTTTAATAAAAACCTAACCTAAAAGTTAGAAATTTAAATAATTGCTTCACAGTTTGAATCAGATGTTTTATCTGTTATTTTATTCAATTGGTTGCTACGATAATAAATGTAAATACATGTGATCATTCATCAGTCTAGGCCTAACCTACGATTTTTTCCGACTAAATTGACAAATATTGAAATAAAAAAGGCTTTTATGAAAATGAAATCTAGCCTATGTTTATTCAGGGAAAGTGTAGCTTTTTATTAGTGAAACTATTTTTTCAATCGGATCAGTAGTTCCAGAGCTTACCCCCTACATACAACAAACAAATTTTACCTCTTTATAATATTAGTATACTGATGAAAATTTATCGGAGGGCTAACTGTTTTATCCGCTTCTCTCACGCTGCAACCAAAGACCTCACAACAAGGCATTATAACATAAAAAAATAACAAAACACAAAAAAAGACACTTCAATAACAATGACTAAACAAGGAGTAACATAAACACACGTGGAGAGTTATGATGTAACGTGGAAGGTATAGTTTAAGTGTGTTAAACTGCGGAAGGATGTGTTATTGAGGGCAAAGGAGTAGGGGTTAGAGAGCAGGAGTCGACTCACATCCTCTTACCCTATGCCGCTTCTATTCTATTCAATATTCTGTGGGTCTGCCTCTAAACGATAACGAATGGCTCTTAGCGCTGTTTCACATTTTTTCCGCCTGGCTGCAGCGCCTACCAATAGGAGATATCGCACTAGCCAGAATTTAGATCCTAGCTTGATTTCGGACAATTTCCTTTAATCACTAAAAATCATATGATTTGTCACTTTTATGGCGGCTATTTGGCCAAGCTTGTTTTTTTTTTTTTTAGTTTAATCTCATGTTCGTGATTAGCGACTATAGATTAAATAAAAATGAACTTACATAAGAAATATTTTTGAAAACCTCAAAAACAGTTGAATTTTTAAAGAAAATGGCAGCCATTTTGGATCCGCCATGTTGAATTTCCATATTTTATATATATTTGTGATCAGTTCCTCCCAAAACCCCTAAATAACCAGTTTCATCCAAAAATTCGTTTAGAAGTTGAGCTATTAGAATTTAAAAATTTGTGGTAACATTTTGTAACTTTTCCGGTACATTTCCAAAAAAAGGACAGCACACAAAAATTGTTTTAACTTTAATCTATGTGCGGAGAAGAACAAATAAAACAAAAAATCATACAAATCGGTTAACCTTCATCGGGCTTTATTTTTGTATTATTCTTACTGGAATACACGTAGAAATCACTAAAAATCGTATGATTTGTCACTTTTATGGCGGCCATTTTGGGCAAGATTGTTTGTTTGTTTTTTAGTTTGATCTCATATTCGTGATTAGCGACTATATATTAAATAAAAATGAATTTTCATAAGACATTTTTTTGTAAACCTCAAAAACAGTTGTATTTTTAAAGAAAATGGCAGCCATTTTGTATCCGCCATGTTGAATTTTCTTATTTTATATATATTCATGATCAGTGCCTCCCACAACCCACAAATTTTCCGTTTCACCCAAAAATTCGTTTTAGAAGTTGAGATATTAGAATTTGAAATTTGTTTGGAACATTTTGGATTTTCCTTATCATTTACAAAAAAAAACGAAGAACACAAAAAAAAAGTTTAACTTTAATTTACGTGCCGAGAAGAAAAAAAAACATAAAAATCGGTTAACCTGCACCGGGTTTCCAGCTTTTGGCCTATTTTTACTGGACTATTTTAGCTTATGTAAAAACAAATCTAATATTAAAAAGCCTAAGTAGTGCTTAGTCTCGTAGGTCTAAATTGCTTCGTGTTATTATTGAACACAAAGATAATAACAGATCCTAAGACAATCTGGAACGTCCTCAATCTTCCTTTTAAGAAACTTTTGTCTTTGACGGTTGATCATTCATCCAAGTAAACACGTTAAACATTATTACTCGTTTTCTCTTTCACGGACATTTTGAAAAATACACGTTAAACTAATTTATTAAAAACTTATCTTTTTCACATGATTTCATGTGTAAATTAAGGACGAATAAGAAAGACAGTTTTGGTTGATCGGTCTTCAATTTTTTTTTTTCAGCTAATAAATTTTAATCTAAAGTGATTTTATTATTCAGTAAGTAAAGGATTTTTCGTTATGTCAAAAAATAATAATAAAGGGGGAGCCATAAAAGCCGACCTATTTTTGTACTATAATTTCTCAGCTGTTATAATTGTTGGAGAGTTCATTGTTGCGGCAAATAACTGTTTAGTTAATGCCATTTTGAGGTTAGTTAACATGGATCATCGGTGGTTACGGCGCAACATTGTGCTTTTGTCATGGAGTCATTTTTCAAAAGTAATGAAAGTAATGAATCTGTAATTTCTACACAACGTCGGTTTCGTGCTCACTACAACGTCGGTTGTCATAGTGTCCAAGTCGAAAAACTATTCTAAGATGAGTTGATGATTTCCGGAACACGGCTTCTGCACTCAAAATCAAACCTACAGTCGGGAGCATGAAATAAGGCGGGTGAGAATTTTTACGCTGTTGCCAGATATGGGTCTGGCAAAGCGAGGAGCGGTCGAGAATCGCTTGCTCTGATGCACGATCTGGCAACACTGGATGCTTAGTGTTGTCAGATCGTGCCGGAGGGCAAGCGATTCTCGACCGTTCCTCGCTTTGCCAGTTCCATATCTTTCAACTGCGCAAAAATTCTCACCCGCCTTATTTCGTGCTCCTGACTGTAGTGGCAGACCTCGGACAGTTCGAACGCCGGAAAATATTTAAATGGTTCGCGAAAGTGTGCTGCAGAGTCCAAAGCGCTCAGCCCGTAAACTATCAATTGCTTTGGCAATTTCGAATACATCGCTATAAAATAGTGATGGCACAGAATATAAACGAGGTAAACATAGACTATTGCAATTTGTGAATGAAGCGAATCTTCTTTAAGTACTAGTCATGTCGGATAAAGCTAATTTTGAATTGTCGGGAGAGTTTATAAACAGAATTTTTGATATTGGGTCATCTCAGAACGCTATGTGGTCATGCTCAGAAATTTTCTGATGCCACAGTTACGTCTGTTAGGAACCGAAATGTCCTGATATTTGGCGCACCCTGTACAATTTAAAAAAACACAGAGAAAGCTATTGAGACTGTACATAATCTTCTTCGAATTTCAAACAATTAATTGTCATAGGTTATAGTTTCCTGTTAAATTAATTGTCCTACTATTTTTCTACGTCTTTGAACACAAAACATCTCATCATAATGTCTTTAAATCTTATTAGTATTGTGCAAATTTGTTAAATCGCTAAACAAATATTTGAATGTCACTTTAAAGTTAAACAAAATGGTACAATATATATTTTAAAATCTATTATTTAGAGTGTGTTGTTTAATAATATAAAAGCAATTAGTTATACTGCTGTTAACAATTAAATATTTGTATTCAAATGTGCTAGGTTTTTTATTTAAAGTTTATTTTCAATTACTTTTCTAAATTAATATACTTTATGATCATAGTTTATTTGCTTAGATTATAAACAATTTTAATAGTAAAGAACCATGAATGTTTCACACGTTAACCAACTTAGTTTCTCCAAAAACATACAACATACGTTATAATTTCATTTCATTATGTTAGGGGCTATGTACAAGTTCTGAAACTCTCATATAAATAAATAATAACATATTTTGTTAATGTATTACTTGATAATTTTTCTTCTGAGAATAAAGTTTAATAATTTTTATGATGGGTTTTAGTAAAACTTAGAAAACATATTTAAAGTTTTATAAATATGTTTTTCAATACATTGAAGCAACGAGATACCTTGAGTATGTTTCACAATTCTCATAAAAACGTTTACAAATAATATTCAATGCATTTCTGACATTTTATTTTAAAATATTTTTTATAAAATTACTTATAAACTAACACATTTATTTAAAAAGTACTATACCGCAATGTTTTGCATATACATCATTCAAAAGGAGAGAAATAGTTCGACTGTCTTAACTTGAAAAAAGAATTTCCAGGCCTTAAAGTAAAAATATATGTTTTCATTTTTTTTTTAAATACGCTTTTAAAGAATGTTACAAATCTTGAACTTTGTATGAAATATTTAGAAAACAGTAAAGCATACAAGGATGTTTTAATCAAGTAACCTAATTTAAATTATTGTAGACCCTACCGTAAAATGTTCTTGTTAAATTAGAGTTGCAAATGTTTTCAAAAACCCAGATTTTACGAGAATACAATTTTAAATAATTTAACTAAATTATACATTTCAAAAGTTTCATATTCTTAATGATATTATATAAGTGTAAATATAATGAATATGAATAGTTACATAAACAATATTTTTCAACACAGAATTTCAATAACAAAATACTAGTAATCCTGACACCACAAAGACTCTTCTCCTACAATATAAAAGCATAATATAACTGACATTTCGGTGTTCTCTAAGTAAACACAAACAATAAAATATAATTCTTTTAACATTTTAAGAAATATATGAAAGCATTTATATGCTAGTTAAATTACAATATTAGTAAAACAAATATTATATTACCCACAGTAAGAATATATTAAATCAAAGGAAAATTACAAATGAATTAAGTGTTGAAATTTTCACTAGCTTTTTAAAAAAAACAATTCATGAGTTATTATGAACAATAATAACAATAACAAGTTCATTAAACATGAGAAAAAAGAACATTCAAAAAGACAAGGTAGATAAATAAAATATCATTTAGTTTCAAAGTTATAAGCCTAATTGAGATCCGTTTTGTACGAAACAAGGTCACTATTGTTACTATTTATTTTTAAACAGTAAAAAACCAGTTTTAACTGCTTTGGAGGTGCTAGGTCTGTTATATTAGAATAGATATTGGTAATTACTTGCGTTAAGGTCTTGTGTGATCTTTGAGTTTTAAATTCAGCTTTGTACTTATTATCTTACTTTCAAAGCTTTAAAAAAGTCTTGGTTATTATTCGCAATTAATTGGTGATTGGTGATTATGTACAGCATTCTCTCCAAATGTCGCACAACTAAAATACGTAAGTCTCTTTCCTCTTGGGCTTGCAAGCATCTCTTTGTGAAGTCTCTCTCCTTACATTCTTTCCAACAAATCCTCTGCATCGGTGACCTTTCCTTTCGTATAATCCACATATAACCCAACGAACTTAATATTCTTATCTTCACACATAGCACAAATACCAATACCGGCAGTATAAAGGTTTTAAAAATTTTCAATCAGCTTTGATTTCAGCTCTACGTTAGAGGGCATAAACCTCTCTCTATAGCAATAGTAAACTTCTTGTTGGATTATTTAAATATCTTGTTTTCATTGTTTATATCCCTTCAAGCTGTGCAATGCTTTAAATTTAAAAAGTATGAATTATAATTTTAAAACGTTTTATGAATTTAGTGCTAGCTTTCACATTATTTTAGATTGAGTTTTTTTATATATATACAAGTATTCACAAATGACCCTAGATGTCGTAATAAACTATTAAATATATACTAATAAAGAGATAAAATTTGTTTGTTTGTATGTATCTTCGGAACTACTGAACCAATTGAAACCTTATTTTTTTAAATAAAAAGCTACACCATCACTGAGTAAACATAGAATTTTTTATCAAAAATTTCATATTTTTTATATTTGTAAATTTAGCCGGAAAATTCACAGCTATGGGCTAACATAGCGTCTAACAGCTGTAATACCAATAAATAAGCAACATTATGAAAAACTATAAAACCTCAATTGAAATGAAATTTATATAATTCTAAAAGTACTGTGCCAAAGATGTACAGAAAAACATAAATTACGTGTTTATGTTGCCGTTAAGGCTGGTAAAATAAGTTAAATATAATTTTAAATTAATCTGAGACTGATGGACCAACACATATTTTTTGAAGAATGACCAATTAAACCAAGAACGAACCAATTGAATAAAATAACAGATAAAACAGTTGTTTCGGATGTCCAGCTTAGTACAAAATAATATTTTAAGTTATACTCAACCAATACATGTTTCAACACACATAAAACAAACAAAGCTTGCGTTAGGAATTTAAAAATAAGAAACCACTACTTTACATCCTAATTAAAAATAAATAAGACATATTAGAATTTAATAGTGTGCCTATTTATTGATATTATACGGTAATTAATCTACATATATAAAATCAAATGTATGTCTGTCTGTCGGTCTGTCTTATGTTTGTCCTTTATGCGTTACCAAACCGTCCATCCGATTGCTTTAAAATTTTGCATAGTAACAGAGGTTAACCCTGGGAAGGCCATTTACCGAAGTCCTAGGACATTAGGGCTGTGTCCCACTGGACTTCAAAGTTTCAATGTTAATCTTATGGAAGAAAGATTTCTTTTGATTTTATAAGGGGCACAAAAACAGCTGTTCGTACAAAAAGTATAGCAACACTTCATGTTTGTTTACATTCATTACCATAGCAACATTACTTAGGAAATTTGAAGAGTATTAGCTTTTTAAGGTTACATTGGCAAACTAAAAACAAACACAAACAAAAATAAACGGTACCAGGAACTGGCACATACTTTCTCACAAATACATTTAAATTACTAAACAGATTCACTGTGACTTGTAGGGTGGGGTAGGAGAGTTTTTTTATTAAAGTTGGAGATTAACTAATAAATATTATTATTATTATTATTATTATCTAGAGAGAAAACTATTCGATCGATTTCGAAAAATATTGCACCAATCAAGTCAATTAGGTCTTCGTAGATGCACGTAAAATGGTTTTGAATTTTTTTTTAACAACCCGCTTTATGGCCAAAAAACTCCCAAATACAGTTATTATTATTATTATTATTAGCTAAACGAGAATTTTTAGAAAGATGCGGGTTTCTGTATATGGTAGGGAACATTAAAGGCTACAAATAAGCCAAATTTTATCAAAATCGTTAGAGCCGTTTTTTAATAAAAAAATAATAACTGATTTTTTGGGGGTTTATTGGCCAAAAAGGTGGTTTTTTTCAAAATTGTTCAAAACTCTTTTTCGTGCATCTATACAGGCGTACCGGACATGTCTGGTGCAAATTTGGTTGAAATCGATCGAATAGGTTTCTCTCTAGCTTTGTATACTTTTATTAAAGTAGGCGATTAACTAATAAATATTATTATTATTATTAGCTAGAGAGAAAACTATTCGATCGATTTCGAACAAATTTGCACCAAACACGTGAATTAGGTCTTTATAGATGCACGTAAAAAGGTTTTGAAAATTTTTGAAAAACAACCACCTTTATGGCCAAAAAAAACCCCAAAAATCAGTTATTATTATTATTATTAGCTAAACGAGAATTTTTAGAAAGATGCTGGTTTTTGTATATGGTAGGGCACATTAAAGGCTACAAATAAGCCAAATTTTATCAAAATCGTTAGAGCCGTTTTTTTATAAAAAAAAATAACTGATTTTTTGGGGTTTTTTTGGCCAAAAAGGGGGTTGGTTTTCAAAATTGTTCAAAACCCTTTTCGCGCATCTATACAGGCGTACTGGACATGTCTGGTGCAAATTTGGTTGAAATCGATCGAATAGTTTTCTCTCTAGCTTTGTCTACATACAGACATACATACAGACATTCAGACAGACATTTTGTAAAAACCACTTTTTTGGACTCAGAGGGTCACAAAACGGATATTTCCACAAAAATCTCAACATAGATTTTTTTTGCGATCACTATACTTTCTCTATAGGTACTATAGTATAGTGAGAAAGTAATAACGAAAAATGCTTACTATATTTTAATTCAATACAAACATCGGTTGTTACATATCTATTATCCCTATATAAAAAAGCTGATTTGGATCAAAAACTGAACATAATTTCAGGTTAGGCCTACAATGAACCAAAACACCAATTGGGCTAATTATTAGAATCATGTTTTGTACAATTCTTCACAACTACCAGTTTTTTTTTTTAGATTAGATAAAAGCAAACAAAAGGTTTACTGTATTATCTATAAAGGTTTACAAACTATAAATCTAAATTTGTGTTGTATATTCTTAAGTGGCATAAAAATCATTTTGCAATTTCATTACTTAAGTCAATGGGATGAAATGGGATAACTACCCTTAAAATTAAAAAATTAAATCAAGCAATAGCGAAGCATTGAGGATCCACTAGTATAATATATTATATTAATTTGAAAATTGCCTCTCTTTTATACATAAAAATACAAAATCTCTGTCCTAATAATATCTGTCCTAATAATCGTAATTCCTTTGAAAATGTCATAGTATACAATAAACTGTTTGTATTTGTTTCACCGCGGAGAGTTATACAATAATATAATGAGTTTAATGAACAACTTACACAAAAGAATAATATATGAAATTATTGTTTATTGGTAAATATTTTTAGTATCAAGGTTTTGTTTTCAAATTTGTTTTATCTTCAGCAGAAACCGCTCAACAATGGTACTACAGAAATTCTTTTCACTTTTCTACCTTTAGTTAAGCGGAATCTAAATAGTAAAATGACACAGCCTATTCTGCTAAAAAAATTATCATATCAGTTGAATTCTCCAAAATCCGATAGGTAATTTTTGAGTTATATCACTAATTAAGAATACTCTCTATCACGGTAATTCCTTACATTCCTATCAAACAATAAACTAACATTTTTAGTTATGTACCAAATCCACGATATTACGACCACATTCTCCAACAAGATTAATAATTGAAATTATTGGATGGTATCTAAGATGAGCAAGAGAGCAAATGTGGCAACAGCTGTGCAAAAAGGGGGAGTGGTAACATTATCGATTCTGCAACGGTAAAGTCCAAATGTCACGCCTGCAACCATAACTTGATATATTTAACAGATGCAACTAAACAACGACAAAATAGCTATTAAACATAATTAAATTAGGTGTCCGAAATCTCCTCTGTGAAGGTAAAATAGCGAAGAGAATGCTTGTACTGCCTCTACTTTATAGACAGCAAGTTTTATTATCGTATTATAAAACACAGACACAGATCTATTTTATTGGCAGCAACGTCATTTCATTTTATTATCAAAAATTATATCATGTTTTACGAAATAAAATTCTGTATTACTATCTGTTCTCCATTATTAAACTAGAATTTCAATTTTGAAAACTGCTGTGAAGCATACCTTTTATTGATTTGCTAAATTTTATTCGTTAATTCTTTAATACGTTTCACTCATTCTTTTCCGTCTCATAGATTTCATAAATTTAATTTGATTAAGTTTATTATACACAGTTAGCACTCAGTTTACCATTTCTGCTTGTTATAAAATATTAAATTAAATACTGTTCAGTATAGTTTGTGGAACAAATATGATCTATTAAGTTGATAGATATGATATATACACAATATGATATATGATCACAATCACAAATATGATATACATATTGAGTGATTTACGAAGATATTCAAAGAAATTTTGTCTCAACTTACATGTAAAATTGTTAACAAATTTTGATGCAAACGTAGGCTTAGTATTCGTAGGTTATATTATTAATTTTTTCAACCATTAATTATAATTATAGTAAACCCTAAAATATTTCTAAAAATGAAAATAGAAACACAGAACACAAAAATACGTTTCATTGTCAAACGCGTTTCAACGACAAAATCGTCATCGCCAGTGACATATGAGCTACAACTAAATATCACTATAACACTATATGAGCTTGTGTCTTGGAATATCACACACAGCCTGTGTTCATACAATTTAATCTTTCTTTGGATTATAACACTTATTTCCATTAGTTTAGGCCTAGTTGCATATCTTACTCGTAGAATATCCTAGAAAATAACCACTCATCCTCATAATTCTTTATTTTTTACCATATTGTAGTTGTATTCATTTTAACTGTAAGCATATAGGTTACCTTGCACTATATTATGTTGTTATTAACCCTATTGGTTGTTTGTAAACTAAAACTACGCCCTACTCTGTGACAGGGTATAAATATTTAGCAGAACACTTTTGTCTCCTTGGTTATAATAATTTAGATGTAGCTTATAAGTCACTGAAGATGACGACTTTGTCGTTCAAAAGTGTTTGCCGAATAAACGTATTTTTGTGAGAATTGTGTTCTGGGTTTTTATTTTTAGAAATAATATATCTCACGAGTCAAGCTCTGTATTCCTAAACCATTTGATTCAAATTGGTACACTGCTCGCAAACTGCATGTAAAGTTTTACAAGTTCACAAAAATACTTGATTTTGATATTTACTAAATGGTGGCCGAACAAATTGTGTAAAGACAAATATCTCGAAAGACATTAAATTTACAAACATTGTCAAGAGTCAAATAAATAATACAAGATAAATAATAGAAGTTCCAAAAAGAGTTACACTACGTTTTCTTTATAATTTTTTTGTTAAGTTGCTTGAATTTAAAACTTTTAAAAGTATGACATTTAGAAAATAATACAAAATATATTTTTCTTGATGTGACATAAATATCGCATTTACTACTTGCAAAACTAATGTTTTATCCATTCCTA
This sequence comes from Philaenus spumarius, assembly GCA_018207615.1. Lineage (NCBI taxonomy): Eukaryota > Metazoa > Arthropoda > Insecta > Hemiptera > Aphrophoridae > Philaenus > Philaenus spumarius. Next base: position 366,658 of record JAGFPH010000156.1, read on the forward strand.
TGAATATTTTCTATTGTTTTTTTCTTTTTAAAATAACGAAATTGTGAATATACGAAAAACAAAGCACATTCAGATCTACATTTATAAGAAATTATTTCTATAATTAAATTTAATTTTTAAATTATTAATTTTAAAATACACCTATTAACAAAAATGTGTTATACGTACACTATAGAGAAAAGTAACATAATAGACTGTGTAATATATCTCTAATACTACAGCTATGATTAAAAAAGGACAAAGAAAGAAAATGTAAGGATTCCAAGGTTGAAGTGCATTATAAACATTTTATTTCGCGAAGTGAACGTGTACTGGGAACAATAAACTGAGAGATGTATTGAACTGATTTCACAAAGAGTTCTATTGGGGACAATATATAGCTATGATACCTAGTCAACCTAGAGAATTTTCACGAAGGATTTTGCTTGACATCTTAGAAGAGTGCAAGTTATACGAGTTTGGGATTTTAATTAATTTAGATTTAAAGTACTAAGGCAGACACATTGGTACTCTGAACGCCAACCTAAATACTCTGTAGTAAACATAATATTAAGTTAAAAATTAATAAATTATGTTTTAAATTATTTATAATTTTAAAAAAACCCGTAAGCAGCACTGCCGCATTACTATCGCCGAATTTTCTTATCAGGGAATAACTAGTATTATATAATGAGAGATTCCTATGCATTTTGTTCCTTGTTGCAGAAATTGTTCCAAATATATCTTTGCACAGGATTATAGTAAATTTAATTGTCTTTCGAATGATATAGCTCACAAATTGCACTTGGGTTTATGAGTGGGAGAAATGGCGTAATTACCTTACATTGATAATACAAAAAACATTTATCAGGAGATTTCTATCAGTTTTGTTCTTTGTTCCGGGGACCTGAATTACCTTTGCACAGGATTTTAGTAACTTTAATTACCTTTCGAACGATATAGCTCAATAATTGCACACGGGCTTATGAGTGGGACAAATTGAGCTAAAACCTGTCATGAATAGTGAAAAAATCATTTATTTGGAGCTTACTATCAATTTTGATCCTTGTTCCGGGGACTGTACCTGAATTACTTTTGCCCAGGATTGTAGTAAATTTAATTACCTTTCGAACGATATAGCTCAAAAATTGCACACGATCTTATGAGTGGGATAAATTGAGCAAATACTTTACACGGATAATGAAAAAATCATTTATCAGGAGCTTCCTATCAATCAATTTTGTTCTTTGTTCCAGGGACTGTACTTCAATTACCTTTGCAACAAAATTGTATTAAATTTAATTACCTTTCGAACGATATAGCTTAAAAACTGCACACGGACTTATGAGTGGGGGAAATTGTGCAAAAACCTTACAAGGATAGTGAAAAAATCATTTATTTTGAGATTCTTATCAATTTTGTTCTTTGTTCCGGGTACTGTACCTGAATTACCTTTGCACATAATTGTAGTAAACTAAATTACCTTTCGACCGATATAGCTCAAAATTGGGCACGGGCTTATGAGTGGGAGAAATTGAGCAAAAACCATACAAGGATAATGAAAAAATCTTTTATCGGTTGTTTTCTATCAATTTTGTTCCTTGTTCAGGGGGCTGTACCTGAAATACCTTTGCACAAGATTTTAGTAAATTTAATTACCTTTCGAAAGATATAGCTCAAAAATTGCACACAGGCATATGAGTGGGAGAAATTGTGCAAAAACCTTACACGGATAATGAAAAAATCATTTATCGGGAGCTTTCTATCAATTTTGTTCTTTGTTCCAGGGACTGTACCTGAATTACCTTTGCAACAAGATTGTATTAAATTTAATTACCTTTCGAACGATGTAGCTCAAAAACTGCACACGGGCTTATGAGTGGGAGAAATTGTTCAAAAACCTTTCACGGATAGTGAGAAAATCATTTATTTGGAGATTCTTATCAATTTTGTTCTTTGTTCCGGGTACTGTACCTGAATTACCTTTGCACATAACCGAGGACTTTACCTGAATAACTTTTGCACAGGATTTTAGTAACTTTAATTACCTTTCGAACGATATAGCTCAAAAATTGCACACGGGCTTATGAGTGGGAGAAATTGTGCAAAAACCTGACATGTATAATTAAAAAATCATTTATCGGGAGTTACCTACCAATTTTTTTCTTGTTCCGGGGACTGTACCTGAATTACTTTTGCACACGATTGTAGTAAATTTTATTACCTTTCGAACGATATAGCTAAAAAAGTGCACACTGGCTTATGAGTGGGAGTAATCGCGCAAAAACCAGACATTTATAATGAAAAAAATCATTTATCGGGAGTTTCCTATCAATTTTGTTCCTTGTTCTGGGGACTCTACCTGAATTAATTTTACACAGAATTGTAGTAAATTTAATTACCTTTCGAACGATATAGCTCAAAAATTGCACACGGGCTAAAGAGTGGGAGAAATTGTGCAAAAACCTGACATAGATAATTAAAAAATCATTTATAGGGAGTTTCCTATCAATTTTGTTCCTTGTTCCGGGGACTGTACCTGAATTACGTTTGCACAAGATTGTAGTAAATTTAATTACCTTTCGAACGATATAGCTCAAAAACTGAACACGGGCTTATGAGTGGGGGAAATTGTGCAAAAACCTTACATTTATAATGAAAAAATCATTTATCGAGAGCTTTCTAACAATTTTCTTCCTTGTTTCGGGGACTGTACCTGAAATACCTTTGCACAGGATTGTAGTAAATTTAATTACCTTTCGAACGATATTGCTTAAAAATTGCACACGGGCTTATGAGTGGGAGAAATTGTGCAAAAACCTTACACGGATAATGAAAAAATCATTTATCGGGAGCTTTCTATCAATTTTGTTCCTTGTTCCGGGGACTGTACCTGAAATACCTTTTCACAGGATTGTAGTAAATTTAATTACCTTTCGAACGATATAGCTCGAAATCTGCACAAGGGCTTGTGAGTGGGAGAAATAATGCATTTTCCTCGCTCTAACTTTGCCATTTTGGTTTAAATCAAACGACCCGCCATTTTGTGTAAAATCAAAAAATGAAAATAGCAGTGTCTGGTACATCCTACAAGGACCCTTCCACTAAAATTTCAGCTATTTTGAAGCATATTTACTACCATTTTATCAAGGTGGGGAAAACCCATATACTTATATACCGTTAAATCCCTACCCAAAAACGATTAATCGGTATAACTCCGCCATTTTGAATCCGATCAAAAAACAACAAAAAAAGTGTATCTGAAGAATTCTACTTGGACTCTTTCACCAAAAATTCAGCAATTTTGAAGCATATTTACTACCACTTATCAATCCGGAAATAAAACAGATATATATATATATATATATATATATATAAAGTAATTTTCAAATTGGGTCGAGTGTAATAGCTCTTATTTTCTTCAAAAATTCGGCTAAATATATAAATACAGTGACAATTATTGTAAAAAATTTAAAGAATATAAAGAAGAAGTCTTTAATTTAAGAACGTAACGCTTACAGAATCTTTAAGTCATGACTTATTTGACTGTCTTTTTTTGCAGATTCTATGAAATCTCTTGTATCAATCAATTAATATTTCTTATTCGCTGTATAAAAATACAATTTGTATAACCAACTCCAATATTATTGGTTATATTAAAATCAATATTACAATGATAACAAATTAAATATTTTACACACAATATACAAAGATCTTCTAAAACAAACAATTATATTAATTTGAATATAAAACTGCGTTCGTGGATTATAGACTTCTTTGTAAAAAAAAAACGTCTAACTCGTTTTTACATTTAGTGGGCTACACCTGTTGAAGGTTTCCCTACCTTCTGTTTTCAGGTATTTATTTGCTCTATGCAAATAATTCTACATTTTTCTTGTACTATAGCTATGATATATGGCAATTATTTTTGACAGAAGTCTACAATGAAAGTAAAATACCTACATTGATATAAAGCGAGAAAATTTTTAAAAAATTGTGGCTTTTCAAGAATGGCCTACAACTATCACGGAGACCACTATTAAATATATTCTCAGGGCCTTTTTTCTGGAGCATCAAAATTCTATTCATATGTGCGAAAGAAGCACTTTTGAAAATTTCGATGGTATAGGACTTAACTTTGTTTAAGTCAGATGAGTTATTGTACATATATCTTACACTGGTATCTACTTAATAAAAAAGGTGGCATAAGCTTGTGTGCTAAACCACAAACAACATAGCAATAAAGACTATCTAGCAAGATATCATGAGGAACAATATCAAAAGCGTTTTATAAGTCCAAAAACAACACAGCAACCTTCTCACCAGCATCTAGTCAATGAAACAAGTTCTCAAAAAACCTCAGTCACTTCTAAAACCATTTAGACAGCTATTCTAAATACTATTTTTTTAGGAAACCATTTAATCTATTCAGGATGACCCTTTCAAAAAACTTAGCCAATACAGAAATCAGAGAAATATATCAAAAAGTGTATTAACTACTTCAAATGTATTTCTCTTTTTAAAAATAGGTCTAACAAAACTATACTTCAAACATTCTGAAATAAATGAATTGAGTAAATGAACAAATTTGGATGTTAGGTTGCTGTTTACACTACTTAAGAATCAGGAGGTTGATATCATCAGAACCACTGGATATTTTGTTTTTAATCTGTTTATAATATAATCTACTCCATGGCGGTAACCTCATAGAAATAAACCCAGTCACTAGTATTGATTGGCTCTGGTGGAACTACTAACCTGTTTCCCTTTGGCGTACAATAAATTACCAATTATTTTACTAGCCAAACCCTCAAACAAGCAACATTATAAATTCAAATAAAAGTTTGATGAAACGTAGTGCAGTTTTAAATAACAGTACAATAACATGTATTAATGTTAGTTTAAATTATAGTATTTATCAACAGTATTATAAAACTATGTACATTTTTATAACTTAATTTAGACTAGTAGTTCTGAGATTTGTAGACCTCGCGTGGAAAAAATCCTAACACATAAATTGTTTTTATGGAACATTCATGCCAAATTTTAAGAAAACCAAACAACAAAGGATTTGAATAAAGATTTTAACTGAGGATGAAATTTACAGAACACTTTCCTAAAATTGTTATTGTAACACCTATTGGGAGTATGTACAAATATTTTCTATGAAACTTATAGGAAATTTAATCCTCTATGAGATAGGCCCAAAAATATTTTGCAGTAAACAAAAGTTATAAAGGAAAAATCACGGATATATGTAACTTTTTTCTTCTTTTTTTTGACATTATTTCTAATTTTCACGGCCTTGTTTCTCAGTACCTGGTTCAAATTTTAAAATATATTAGACATGAAACTTGTAGGAAATTTAGCGCTTTTTAAAATTGGTAATGACACATTTTTGCCTAAAACGCACTGGAAGCGATTTGCTTAGGAAAACCTGAAAAAAGTTCTTTTTCCAAGCAGGTTTTTCATGATGGCAGAAAACGCACAAGGGAGGTCGAAAACCAGGACTACGAAAATTTTGATTTTTCACGAAAGGGGCAATTCATACAATATACCTGAAAATCTAAATTTATTTTTTTCCGGATGGAGGGGGAATGCATTAGGCACCATCAGGGAGCACGTATCCCCTTGTGCGTGGGACTCCCGGTTCGTCCGGTATATCCACTAAAGCCTAACATCCATTTCCTATACAGACAGTATCTCCACTCTAGGACCACTATAAGCATTACTTCAGAGTGGGAGCCTTTAGTGACCATAACAGGCTTCTTCATTTCCTTCCTGCCTGGAGACAGTTTTGCCGTAGAATACGTTCTGCATAGTGCTGAACCTGGTTCCAAGAGTCCTCGCTTATTATCGTCTTTATTAAAATATTGGCCGGTGTAAGCAAGCCAATCCTTTCTTCGACGTCCCGTCTTTTTTCCGCCCATCTGACACAGAAGAAAAACGTGTGCTCATCATCGTCCAACACGGAATCGCCATATGGGCACACTGGGCTTTCTACTCTTCCTATTTTTGCCAGGTATGCCTGGAAGCAACCATGTCCAGTCAGCAGCTGGGTCATATAAAAATTCACCTCCCCACGTGATCGATTTATCCATTTGGAAATGTTGGTAACTAAGTCCATTCGCACGCAATGCATTGTGTAATGAAAATACTCCCAAGGCGAGGGTTGGCGTGCGAAGCACGCGATGCACTATCTTCCTTTGGTCTCTTGTTGCCATCTTTCCTGCCAGAGTCTGAGCGTTTGCTCTTTAGCTTCTTCCTTAATTTGGCTTCTTCCCTTCTCTGGAATATAATCCTCCTCTCCATTGCCATCAGGTCAATAGGGGGAAAATAAAAATTACTCCACCTTTTGCAACCCAGCAACTCTTTTTTTTAGTACATTATGGAAATAAAGCCAGCGTTTACTGTTTAAGGGGTTGTATAGGCAATGTAGTTACACGAATTTTATGAACTTTTTAAAATTAGAATATTATGAAATTTGCAAAGTACTCATGAATAAAATAATATGATTTTTGCAGCTTATATTAAATCTCACAATTTATGTACGACTTAAAGACTTTTAATGATTTTTCGAATTAAATGATTATGTTTTTAGTTTTCAAATTTAGTTTCAAGTGTGTTAATTTTATTTACGTACCTTGTTATGCTCTAAGAGTGGTCTTATGTTGGACAAAAACTCAAACACTAAGCTCTTCAGAAACATTGAAATAACAATAGTGAAACGAGTAATAACTCTATTTAAAGTACATGTATATGTTCATGACTACTTGTTGGTGAACCTGAGAATGATTCTAGTTAATGCTAATGACAATGGATATTAAAAAATACAATAGTAATAAAACTGACATTGTTTTCTCATAAGTATGAAAGTGTTATTTGGATGTTGACAATCACACAATTATGTAAATAAGGTGTTGGTAAATAAGGTATTGGAAAATAAGGTGTGCCACGGATATTGGTTGGTTATCTAAAGTAAAGTAACAGGTACTACGTACATATCAATATTTTATTCTTATTTATATTGCATTATAATTAAATTAGGTTATACATATATTTCAATCATAAATAATGTTAAATAAATTTATTTTGCAATTCTTAGTCGCATCATTTTAAGAAACGTGTTTGTAACTTAGAATATTAAATTCATAAAGATTTAATGTTTAACAAGCAGACTGTAATAAGGAAATCGGATACAAAACACATCTACGTTTGGCTGATCCAGGTAAAGATGGTCGTGTTTCCATGACAACAGAGTGAACATGGTTTTGCAGAACACAAATCCCCACCCTCCACGCTGCTGTAAAGGGTTTCAAACTAAACAAGCCTGTTTTAAATTTATTCACCATGTTCATATACTATCGTCCTTAATTGCAAGTGAAATAATTAGTTTTATTAGTAACTAACGTGCTAGTACTAATCCCATAGTATGCTCTTGCAGTGCCAAGAAATTAGACAACCCCATTATCCTTGAAATTAAAAAGTAATTCTCTATTGGTCTTAATCATAACGGCTGCAGGAGTTTTATTTTACATTAAGGTAGTCGATATTCTATTAAAAACTAAATTAAATCAATATTTCTTTTATCACGTTAAAAACTAATTTAAATTTGTTTTAAAAAATAGTCATGACAACAATTTGCCTTTTCGTGTTAAGACTATTTTCTCGCTTTATAGTTGTATATATTATTTTCAATGATACGTTAATCTTTATAATTTAATACACAAATAGAAAAGAGACTGTGACTAAATCTGACGCAACCTTAAACAGTTAAAAGTTGAACAAAATATATATATTCACAGCAATATATTCCTATTTTATTCTATTCTAACAGGTTTAGAACTGCATCAAATTCGAAAAGAATCATAAAAATTTTATATATACAAATTAGGTGTATTGCAAAATTCGTAAACATTTTCTAATATCTAAACCATGAAACGAAATCATACCCCCAGAACGGGGGAAATGTACCACCAATTATCAATCTTACATTGATCAGCATACATACACCAAAATTAATTTCTTACAGTGAGATGTTTTTTTAACACAGGGAATATAGTATAATAAATAAATGGGAATAAATATGGGTGTGCACCGTACTGATATCCTTAAGTAAGCCATTAAGTTAGAAATAATTTCCTTAAAACATCTAATAACGATTATATTAACACTCATTTATATCCTAAGTAATTATGTTACAGATGTATTCAAGTTTTTTTTATAAAACCATTAAATAACATAATTTTGATTTGTAAGGAAATCAATTTAGGGGAAAACCACACAAAAATGTTTAGTAAGATTCTAAAAAATTGTATTGAGTCTTGCCGACCATGGTTTCGCCAATGAATTTTAGGAATAAAAACATAGAAAATAGACATATAAATATTACTACAAAGAAAAGTTACTTTACTAACAAAAAAAGTATAAGAAAATCGTGAGGAAGGGCACAGTTTGTTGTAAAAACAATTTAGGCTAAATGTTAGTAAATTGTAATAATAAAATATATAACATTCAAAAAAGTGTTGTTATTTCACATTTGTAATAAGTTTAATAACAAGCCGTAGTTTTAAATGTTGGTAAAGTGAACACGGAAAGAGTTGGTGGTTGGGTCGTAATGACTAGTTTTCTAATCATTTAAAAAACCAATTAGTGTAAAATTTTTGCAATAATGTTAGTTTTTAGGATTCCCCGTGCCATTCAAAAGCTTAGAAAATTGTATTGATTAGATATGTTAGAGATAAAGAGATTATTTTGTAAAAACTCGAACCTTGTACTAAAATGATGACGTAAAATTTATAAAATCAAAGTCGCCTCTTCTGAACCATTGTGTGTCCTATGATACCATGATACCTATGTCGAGGTCTCTGTTTTTCCTTACACTTTTGTTTGTTGTAATATTTATTTTTAAATTTTCTATATTTTTTAGTCTGTGTTAAGCTGAATTGTAATTACCATCACTGGCGAAACACTGATCAGCAAGAGTCAATAAAACTTTCTAGAATGTTACTAAACATTATGAGTGTGTGTGTGAGGGGGAGTGTGTGTGTGAGTGTGTGTGTTTCTTGCACTCGAGTTCTACCAAGTACCTTCGGTCAATATTATAAATCGTAAATCAAATTAGAGTAAAACTAAAGTACTATTATCCTTTGAATTTGTCTATACTGAAAACAATGAACTTACTTTTTTACTTATAAGGAAAGATATAGGTCCACTATGTTTATTCTTTTAATGAGCCTTATTTATACAACAAATATTGAACTTTATTTTCAATACTATATCGGTTTCAATAATTTAGCTGGTACGACAAACATAATCTAAATTAAATTGATTTCTATTTAAGTGACTTCGTATTAGATCCAACGTTAGAAATCGACGTTGGAAACCAACGTTTTCCATGTAATTTTTATTTGCTCTAGATATCCTATAATATCTCCGGCTGCAGAGATTTTAATGCACTTATTCTAACTTTTATTCTCTTTACGAGAGTGTATGACAAGTCTACTTTCAGCAAAATTGTATTTTTTCCTTAATTCAAAACTATATTCCTAGATCCTGCACTTGGAGCATAAAATATTAGTTTTATCTTTAGTACGTTCTTAAAGTTGAATAAAATAGTTAGAAGTTTCAAATAGTTCTGGTTTAGTTTGATGAAAAGCAACACATGAGAAATTATGTCTAAAATTTAAAATTTAATGGTAGTAAATAATAGTCAGTCTATAGAAACTACGTTTTCTACACACAGATTAGTTAGTGTAGTCAAAAACATATTTAAAATTATGTAACTTTTTCGTCTCAAGCCTTTTAAAACTGATTATTCTTGTTCTCAAAAACCCAAATAAAACCATAATCTCTTAGAAATAACTCTACAAAAAAGATTATAATAAACAAAGTCTGGCTATATTATGTTTTTGTTTTATATGTATAGTAGATGAAAGGGAATTACAGTGATTGGGGAGAGAGAGGATAGTTTAGTTGATTTGTACCTCAAGACCCATGTTGTACGTATACACATGTAAAAAAAATAAAAGACAATGATGTTTGTAAAAGGTTTTAAAACTATAATAGTACTGAAGTCCAACTATTATTGACACTAAATTAATATAAATTGATCAAATTAACAATATTAATAAGATACACTACAGGAATTAAACCATTATTACACTTTTTATAACACATGTTATTTTCGACTTTGTATTTACAACACTGTATTAATAAATACTAACAAAATAAGAAGAACGGGAAACATTATAAAACTTAGATAAAGCCACTCAACAACGTATGAAATTATCATTACCCTCAACATGTATTGTTTACTTAATATAACAAACATGTAGCCTACTTAATACATGTTTACTATATAACATTTCAAGAATTTAAAATAATAAATTGTGTTTTATAAAAAAGTAAATCTGATTGTAAAGTTATAACAAAGATTCATGGAAAGAAGAGATTAAGACCTGACAGTACATGTACTTTACGACTCAAGTTTGCCAACTTAACAAAGTTACAACAAATCACAGTATTTTGTAGATTAAACTATGCACTTAGATAACATAATAAGTTGAAAGTCATAAAGTTGTATTACTTAAAGCTGCGTTACCTACCTTACGGCTCAAGACATTAACAATTTTGTTTAATTATTTAGATTTCGAATTCTATACGTTATTAAGTCATTAAACACTAGCTTTGTTATATGTTATGTTACTGTTTTAATCCAAGTTCTTAATACATTGGAAGATATAGTAAAAATGTATACCGTAATTAGTTTTAATAGTTACTTTATGTAATTTTTAAAAGATAAGAATAACTAAAGAAGATTATTTAACTTTTTTTATCTACTTTTATAAAGCTATAACACTGATTCACTGACATTAATTATGAGGCACTTCCCGCAATCGTACTCCCCTCAACCTTATACTTGAATTAAAGCTCTCGACGAGAAACTTTAGGGAAAATTGCCAGAATTTAACATTTTTTAGTTTTGGAAGCACCTTTTGGGCGGTAAAGATTTCTTAGATTTTTAAATTTTTTTATTTTTACACTTTGAGCGCGTTTTGTAAGAAAACGGTAAGAGATAGCAAACAATGTTAAATACAAAAGTTGTAGAAAATTAAATTTCAAAGAGATTTTCCGTCAGATTCAAGATCCAACTATCCATTTAGCCAGGGAGGCTCCGCCCAACGTCTTTAAAGCTAGACGGGTTCACTGATTCACTGACATAAACTATGAGGCACTTCCCGTAATCGTAAGCCCCTCGACCTCATACTTGAATTAAAGCTCTCGACGAGAAACTTTCAGAAAAATTGCTAAAAGAACATTATTAGTTTTGAAAGCACCTTTTGGGCGGGAATGATTTTTTCAATTTTTTCATTTTTCCACTTTGATCTCGTTTTGTACGAAAACGGTAAGAGATAGCAAAAGATGTTAAATACAAAAGTTGTAGAAAATTTAATTTCAAACTAACGATTTTCCATCAGATTTAATATCCAATCATCCGTTTAGCCGCTATTCATCCGAGAAAGAGCTCCGGCACACAACCCTTCAAATTTCCCATGTTAATCTTATGGAGATAATGTTTAATGAGTTTGAGTCAGCTGCCAAATAAAACAACTGATTTATGCTCGGTCACCTATGTACAAACGAGCCAAAGATTAACGAGATTCTTAAGCTAATTTTCCAACTGCGAGCGAAGCGAAGCAGCTATCTGAGGCCGAAGGCCGAGGCGGGGATGGGAACCGAAGCGTCTAGGGGCAGAGCCCCTAGTTGACTTATACAAACGCTACGCCTAGAGTTTTATATCTATTCAAAGTTATTATTTAAAAGTAAGAAACCGAAAGCTCCAAATAAACTTGTTTTAAATACTTTTGCCCTAATAAAAGATTAATGAAACAATATATTTTCCTCTTTTATTAAAAAAAATACTCCGAGTAAATTCCATCAACTGAATTTCGAGACGCACATCATTTGTCGATAACAAGCACGTGGGACGATTTGCCATTTCTTGTACTGAGAAACTCAGAAGGGAGTCAGATTTTATGAAATTATAGATTAGTCTTATATATAACCTTATGTATAACATGTATCTTTCAGGTTCTAGTAAAGAATTAAAATATATTGTTATATAATAATTTGGTTTTAATTCAACATTTAGTACATTCTAGTACAACATTTAGTACATTTAGTACATTCTATCAAAATTAATTTATTATAATTTATTTTTGTAACGATTAAATTTGTTAGACTGAATTTGATCGTTTCTTCATTGATATACAAATATACAAACAAATAAATACAAGAAAACTCCATTTATTTTATGCTCCTTCTTCGTTTTTCGCCTATAATTAAAATAAAAAATAAAAAAATGTATGCTTCTTCTTATAACAATTCATAATTTTATTGGTATTCATATTTAACGTCTTTAATAACTCTGATAATTTTCAACATTATTACGTACTGATAATACAACAGAAAATTACACACATAAACAATTTTGCTATATATTGTTTCTTACAAGAAGTAATTTTCAGAAAACGTTTAACTACAATATTTACCTACATATTGTGGATACTTACAGATAAATCACACGAATTGAAAACATTTTGATAAAAAAATGCAAATCTCTGAAGCTTGCTCTCTCCTTGGGTTGTGTTGTACTTTGTAGTAAAGTGTACCGGTATCTCTGTTTATGTACAACCCAACGTAACAGAGTTTATGTTTTACGTTATTTTGGAATGAATATTGTTTAAACAGTTGACAAAATTAACTTGTTAATACAGGTGTTTTAACGTACTACCAATGTTACAGTAAAAACTTAAATAAAATGTTAGATATGTATAGAGTACAATAAATAGCACCTATTAGCTTCAGATAACAGTTTGTCAAGTTTTGATATGATGGTACATTATATATCAATTATAACGTAGTAGAATAACGAAACATGTATCTATTATTATAATAATAACATTTTAAAACTAGCATAGGTACAAAAAAGTGACAAAAGCACAACTAATCTAAAAGTTGGTTAACCCTTGTGTTGATAATTTTTTATCATAGCTTACTCCACACTTAAGATTGTTGGCAGAATAATAGTTATTTTGATTGAATTTTGTTATATTTTAAAATATATTCTTCTATTCCTGGATTGTATATCTTGTTATTAATTTGTTTGAAAATTTAAATCTTTTCAGTACTTCTTTTAGTCAGTTTTATTAAATAAAAACAGTAATTCAGCTGATAAAACACAGTGAACAATCTACTGGTTATTTAATTGCAGTGAGGATTGTTAAGTTGGGCAATCAGCTGATTGCTTGCAGTACCCTTTTGTTGCATTTAGTCTCCTTTCGATAATTGGTAGAAAGTCACTAATACTAATAGTGTAACAGAATATTCTCCTGGGTACAGCTGTTAATTCAAATGATCCTTTACAATATCAATTACAACTATATGTATCATTTTACTATCTGATTAGGTATGAATATGTGATTTAATATACGACTATGAATTAAAAGACTTTTAAAGGGGAACATTTAGACTGAATAAAGTATAACATTAGAGTTGACATATTTTTGTACGGTCACTTATTTTCTATTCCATAGATCAGATTGATCCAGCCACAAAATATTAGAAGACCTTAAATACAATAATCTTAAAGCTTTTGTACATTTATAAATTCTATTACAATATACAAATTAAAATTAAGATCAAACATTAGTGGTGGTGGACAAATTAAACTAATAGTATCCGGAATGTAATTTCATTTTATATCCTAGTTACTGTACAGTAAAAAAATACTAATTGTAGGCCTATAAATTTGCATTAAACACAAACCAGCAATAACAAAAGTATACATTTATTAAGCTATAACAAACATTGCATTTATAAACTCTACTAAATGCATATAATACAACGTAAGTCAAAGTACAATTCACAAGGATCACTGCACTACAAAACACGTATTTAAAAAAATCAAATAAATACTTAACTTTTTAAATTATTGGTAAGCAATTTTATCAGTAACCATCCCTTCAAAATACTTAATTTAACTCGTAATTCCAAATTATTTTAGTAGACGTTTTCACAGATGACTTTACACTATCCTAAGGGCATGTCAAGAATAGAAGAATTTACTACAGTATTTGCATTTCTACCTGAGGACCCACAGTGTTTCTCAGGTCTGAACAAGGCATCCTTCGGGACTTCATTATGTTCATGGAAAATAATAGCTTGCTTCATTTATGACTTAACGGATTAATGGAACGAAAATATGTTTTCCTAATATTTGTAAACTAACTGGATTATGAGAATATAACGGAAGTGTAACTTCAATTATAGTAATTTTAAGACGTTCATTATGAGTTCATTAAAACTTTAGTAATTAGTTGTTGCGTCTAGTAAAGTTTGTTTTCACACAATATTAATGTGTAAGCTACACTTATGTAACAGTCTGGAGTTTTTATTTATAATAATTTGTAAAATTTCTAAACCAAGCTAAAACATGGTAAAACCTATTTTTTATAATGCTTATAACATTTAAACTACTTTTCAGATGCTCAACTATATGAATCTTACATAAGTTAATTTAAGAAATACTACGTAAATATCCTTGGAGGAAGTGTATTTAATTTTAATTAAAAATGTTTACACTAATTGCTTACCTTATTTTAAAATTTGAATGTACAATTCTGACGTAATTGTAAAACATTGCAGTTGGTCACTTGTGGGAATTGAGAAACAGTTGGGTGATATGTTTGAATATTTTTAAATAAAATATTTAAGGACACTAATTTGCTATGAAACACCACACAAAAAGCTCTTTTCTCCTAAATATTAGCATTGCACCTCATATTCCTCGGATCAAGACATAAAGTTTTTGCTGCTTATAAATCAACAGATTGCAGTTTTAAAGTATTTTTGTTTTAAGTGATATCTGTTTTATTATTTTTAAATATAGATTTAGTCTTACTAAGTTATTGTTGGCATTGTAAAACTAATTATTAATATCCAAATAACATAATTCTGTACAGTGACGTTTATCGAAAACTATCGACTTCAAAAAATGAAAGTTTATTTTTAGTACGAAATTTAGTACATCTTTTGCATATAAAAATAAAAATCCTTTTAAAGTTAAAAATTAAAAACATCTTCTTTAAATTACAATATTATAAATCAACCGCGAACAATTGATTAGTTTTTCAAACATCTAAAACCTAATTTTGTTCATTTGTTTAATCATAATTTTTACAATAAAAAGCATACATTTTATCCCACTAATAACCAAAAAATGAAGGAAAAATGTAATTCAGTATTCAATAAAAAGTATTTTGCGCTACGCTTATATTTATATTTTTGAATTAGGTTAATTTAGCATGACAAGGATTTCCTAATCATATTTTGAATTTACAATATATTTATAATTTCTCGTAAGAACGCTAATAATTTCACCATGGTTGCTACTATGAACTAAATTGTAAAACTGACAATACAATCAATTTAGTAAAAAATTTTAATTTTCTTTCTTGGAAAACGCTAAACTCTCATATCATGCAAATATTTTGAGCTTTGCTTTCAAAATCGCCTTTCTATATTTTTTACTTCAAGGTATCACAACTTAAAATATTAATTGAACAGGTTTTTTGTGTTTGTTTTTCAGTTTAATTTGTTATTTATTCCAACAAACTGATAAAATAAAAATATTAATGGGTCTTAAAGAAAGCAAACACTGACAAAATATAGAATTTTTTCAAATGATAATTTTCATATTTTATAAATTTAATGTGTAAAATTAGGTTTTATAAAGAGGTTTCCAGGATTTTGTTTCCATTCTGTGTTTTATTTCTTTTTAAATTCAGTTCATATTATGTGTTTCAAATTCAATATTAATTAGTGTAATGTCGAACACATTCGTCGATTATAATATGTGCAAGTGCAAAACTGTAAGTGCTAATGCACGACTAATTTTAAACTCAGTTTAGTTAAATTATTTTATAAAATAGTTTAAACCAAATGTCATTTTACATTTTATGATGTTCGCGAAGTAATTTCTTTTAATAGTATCCAAAATAATTGGACTCCACATCATTCATTAACTAGATTGAAAGGAATATTTATTACATTAAAATTTTAAAAATGTACGTTTAAACCTAAGTTTTAGTTATTTTCTCCATTTTATCTCATCGATCAAATGTAAATCAAATGAGTACAGTCCTAATCTTAAAATAATTTAATAAATTTGCTAGAGTTAACAACCTAATATAGACCTATCATACAGAATTTTATGAAAATGATTCTAAGTTATTTTGAAAATATAAAATTTTATCTGATAAGGAATATTTAAAAATGTGTTTTATCTCTTCCTTCAAATCAGATTGATTTAACTTTAGGTGTAAAGGCATTTCAAAGTTGAATAGAAAACAATCCTGCTTCTGTGTTGTCACTTTTAGTCTAAATTCAAACATATTGGATGGGCGTGCAAAAAAAAAGTTTCTATTTCTTCCATTTATAGTTCAAATAATACAAACCAACTCATTCCATTCTATTCAAAACACAGTGTTTTGAATAGCATGAAATTCACGTATCCATTGAATTCCTCAAAATGTGAAAAGTAATTTTTTAACTACAAAAAAATACAATATTGTCTTCTTTACGGTGACTTATAGAACCGTATTTTGCAGTTTTAAATGCAAAATATTTTAGTATATATTTTAAAGTTTCATCGCCAGGTGTCGTAGATCACCAACATTCCACATTAAGATTAGTTACTAAAATTATTAAAACGGCATCTAGGATGATATAAGCGAGCAACAGCTGTGCAAAAAGGCGGAGTGTAGCGATCGATGTTGCAACGGTAAAGTCCAAATGTGTCTGCCAGCAACAATTGGACTTATTTTACATAATTCTCGCCTAAAATAAGATGAAAAAAAGTAATTTCTAGAAGTAACAGACATTATCTTGTAACTAAGGTAATATGTAAAATTTAGATACGATATATAAGTTTTGAAAAGTTCCAAATAGTCTGATAGATATTTATAAAGAAAAGCATTTGTAAGATATTAGAAGATCCATGAGTAAGTAACTATTCCTTTTCGAAGGAAAGGCTTTGCAGACTGCCATTATTACTAAAATACACAAATAATAATACATTATATGTGTATTTTAGTGATAATGTGGTAGAATAATCCATTACGTTTTTATAGTGACTTCCTTATATTCAAAGAAAATGTTCAAGCAAATACTTTAACAACACCCTTAGAACAACCCATAGGCATTGGGAACGAAGAGGCCAATCGGTTGTTCATCTTCCGTCAACAAATTGGTTGTACATATTTTTAAGTCTATCTTAATAAGATAATATTATTCTTTGATAAGATGATGTGCCACCCTGCTGCCATATTAGTTTTTCCTGAAGATGTGGAAGTTGTCCAAAAGTATATTTTATGACAGTCTCATTAATTAAAAAAAGGCCACATTATCAAAAATACCAAATATAAGAATCATTTACAATTTCCTCTTTAATAATTTGATGGTAGTAAATTGTCATGAAAGCTATTCACAAACAAATCAAAACCACAATTATTGTAACTTACTATGGTCACATTTCCAACAACCTTTAGTGAAAATACTATCTCTTGTAAAAACAGTTTTCTTTTTTCCAAGTTTTTCGTAATATGACATAAAATAACCCCGTAAGCAGCACTGCCGCATTACTATAGCCGAATTTTCTTATCAGGAAATAAAATTAATAAACTTTGAGCTTGACGAGTGATAAGGAATGTTTGCTAAATTACTTTTATCATTATTAATATCACATATATTATTTCTCAAGGCTATTTTTTGTAGGTACGCCATAACTTCCTTAATACATTATCAAATTACATGAATGAATCATCATTTTAAAGCTTTCCTTAACCGCTACACAGGAAAAATATACAAAGTACAATTAATTATACGAAAAAAGAAATAAATAATCCGAAAGTAACAGTGATGTAAGATCAAGTAAGTTGTAGGGATATTTTCCTGGCGTTGGCAACACTGATGATAACAATACCCAGCTGGAGAGCTGCCGTAACGCCACTACATTGCTATTTTTAATTAATTGTAAGCGTGGTTATCAACAGCATTCTGGATACACCTATTACTTTAATTAAGTGGGATTTAAGTAAGTTAGAATGCGAATGCTTCGCACGGGTCAGCTAGTTACTTTACAATATAGTTTACTTAGATTTATTATTTTATAATAGCCTATAACTGTTACATATGTATCCAACACCATTCTGTAATATTATCCTCCCTCTCTCTCTCTCTCTCTCTCTTATTCACTTTCTGTTGTTATCTGTTGTTACGATAACCCTATTGGTTGTTTATACAATAAGACCATGCCCACTCTGGTAGATGGGTATAAATATCCTAGGCTAAACTAGCTATAAGTTTTTAGTTGTAGCTCATGTACCACTGAGGATGATGACTTTGTCGTTGAAACGCGTTTGATCATTAAACGTATGTGTGTGAGAATTAGTGTATTGTTAATATTATTTTAAAATTTAAAAGGAAATAACTAATATTAAATACTGGGAGTTTCCTACGAACTTTGTTTCTTGTTCCGGGAGCTGTTCCAAAAAAACACATTTGCAAGAATTATAGTAAATTTAATTATCTTTCGAATGATACAGCTGGCAAATTATACTCTGGCTTATGAAAGGTATAAATTGTGCAATTTACCTTAAATGCATAATGAAAAAAATCATTTATCGGGAGCTTTCTATGAATTTTGTCTCGTGATCTGTACCTGAAATGCACATGATTGTAGTAAATTTAATTGCCTTTTGAATGATATAGCTTAAAAATTGTACTCGGGCGTATGAGTGGGAGAATTAATAATGAAAAAATAATTTATAGGGAGTTTCCTATCAATTTTGTTCTTTGATCTGGGGACTGTACCTGATATACCTTTACACAGGATTGTAGTAAATTTAATTACCCTAAAATGATATAGATCACAAATTGCACTCAGGCTTATGAGTGGGAGAAATTGCGAAACAACCTTACATTTATAATGAAAAAATCATTTAACGGGAGGTTCATATCAATTTTGTTAATTGTTCCGTCGAATGTACCTAAAATACCTTTGCACAGGATTGCAGTAAATTTAAATCCTAAAATTTTATTTTTTTATTCAGCTTTCGAATGATATATCTCAAAAATTGCACTCAGACTTATGAGTGGGAGAAATTGCGAAAAAGCCTGACATGGATAATGAAAAAATAATTTATCGGGAGTTTCCTATCAGTTTTGTTCCTTATTCCGGGGTCTGTAGCTGAATTACCTTTGCACAGGATTGTAGTAAATTTAATTAGCTTTCGAATGATATAGCTCAAAAATTTAACTCTGGCTTATGAGTTGGGAAAAATTGCGCAAAAACCTTATATGAATAGTGAAAAAATCATTTATAGGGAGCTTCATATCAATTTTGTTTCTTATTCTGGAGACTGTACTTGAAATACCTTTGCACAGGATTGCAGTAAATTTAATTGCCTTCGAATATTATAACCCAAACATTTTAATTGGGCTTATGAGTGGTAGAAATAATGCAATTTCCTCTCTCTAACTTTGGCATTTTGGTTTGAATCAAATAGGCCACCATTTTGTGTCAAATCGAAAAATAAAAAAACATCAGTGTCTGGGAAATCGTACAAGGACCCAACCACTAAAAGTTCAGCTATTTTGAAGCATTTTTACTATCATTTTGTCAAGATGGGGAAAACCATTTCCTTTTATACCCTTAAATCCATACCTAAAAACGATTAACGATTGGTATAACTCCACCATTTTAAATCGCATCGAAAAAAAGTTTATCTGAAGAATCCTACTAGGATACTTTCACCAAAAAATCAGTAATTTTGAAGCATATTTACTACCATTTATCAATCCGGGAATAAAACATATATATAAGTTACGTTAAGAAATATTGTATAGCTTGTAGTAATTATTAATGATGTTAGCATAAGTTTATCCAAGTAAGCATGACTAACTTGTAGAGGAACTGAGCCTTTGTACAGCAGTCGTAGTTAGAAGCTCGCTCCATACACACCTAAATGAATATTAAATGTTTACGCTTTTTGTTATAAATAGTTTCAGTGAATATTAAATCGTTTATAGTAAAATAAAAGGTTTTAATTAAATAGTTAAAAGAAAATTAATTGTTTTTTTTTTAAACCTAAACGTTCGGAAACGAAACGTAACTGGCGCAGTCGGTAGGACATACAACAATTCGGGAATTACAAAACATCTCTAATTTCTCAGTTTCAACTGTTAACCGGAGAAGCTGACGTCTTGGATTTCAATTTACATGAGTATTCAGAATACTGCAACCAAACAAAGGAACTTCGAGTTCGAGCGGAAATCGTACCAGCAAGTTCAAGAAGAGGGCATCAGCCATCAAACCAACGGAGGGCATCTCGCCAACAGAAGAAGAAAAAGCAACACAACACTCCACGAAAAAGTGAAAGTGAAAAAGAGAAAGTGAATGTGATAGATACAGTTTTTCCCAAAGAATGGGCTTATATTTGTGGATTCTGTAAGTAAAATCAATTATTAGTAGCTATATATAGTAGATATTAATATTTAATTAATCAAAAATTAACAATCTTTTAATTAATTATTCAAATATTATTTAATAAGAAAAAAACAATGGCAACCCCAACACTAAAGAATTAATATTTATATATGATCCCTGAGTATAGTGGTATACTGAGCTGCTATGCTTAGTCGATTTATTTCTATATGCGATAAAGTAGTTGCAAAGTTTTATGTATCCGAAAACCCAGAAGATTTTCAGAATGAATATTTGTTTTCTTCAATATTAGTCAAATTAAAAGGTCAAGCTCTAGATGTAGTTGTAAGTTCAAATACTTATTCATGGGTAGATGTTAGGAAAACATTATTGACTAGTTACCTTGATAAGAGAGATTGCTTTACATTAAATTTGGAAATGTCAGAATTAAAACAAGACTATAACGAATCCATATTTAAATTATATGAACTTATTCAAAAACTATTAAATTTACAAATTATTGCATTTTTTATGAATAAGGAGCCTTTAGCTGTAGATGTTTTATGCACATATGTACAGAAATTAGCATTGAGGGTTTTACTAAGGAGTTTACAAGAACCATTAGGATCTTTTATGCGTATTAAAAACCCAACTAATTTAGAGGAAGCAATAAATATGTTGACAAATGATTTTCAGTTTAAAAATAATAAGTTATTTCAAAATAACAGACCTATTTAAAAAAAACCTAATCAAATAAAAACGCAAATTCAACAAAAGACTTTCCAACCTAAACAACCACCTTACCAAAATACCCAAAATCCATATTTAAATAAACCGTACCAACAATTTTAACCAAAAACACAGTTTTACGGTAATCAACAACAAAAACCTAATACGAAAACCAACAAAATCAGAGACAATACAAGCCTACACCAATGAGTATTTTGACAAGACAGACAGATAATACTGTTAGGAACACTAGAATGCACCAATTAACAGGGAAATCGACAGAAAACACGTCAGAAGATTGTTTACAAAATTTTTACCAAAGTGACGAAAATTTCGTAGAAGATCTTGAAACTAACGAAAATTTACAGGAACAATTTAACACATTAAGCTTAGATGATGGAGACAATGTAGTTGAGGAAGAAGATTATTTTTTAGGAGCTACCAGCCTCGGAATAAATTCAAAATAATGAACATTTATTATAATGAAAATAATGAACTACCATATATTTTTTACCCCAAAACTAATTTTAAAATATTAATTGATACAGAAAGTACAAAATCATTTATAAAAAAAGCTTAGCTTTTGAAAAGTATAAAAACACATTGAAACAAGAACCATTTGAAATATCAACGGCACATGGTGTCTCAAGAGAAAAATATAGCTGTAAATTACCTTTACTAGGAAAGAAAGAAACGAAATTCTATCTATTTTAAATATTTTGACTTATTATTATGATAAGACAACATGAAAGATTTAAAATTAAATTTGGACTTTATAAACAATAGATTAAAAACACCAGATAAAGAAATACATATATACTTTACTTAAACACAGAAGAAACAGACCGTGAACAACAACTTAAAACTATGTCTAATATTAAACCTATTGTTAACAAAAACGTAAACAGTTGCGTAATACAAGCAAGAAGTAAACACGTAGTTAAGATTAAAATAAAAAATATTCAAAATGGACAGGAAATAATTCCATACACGTATTACAAATACCTCAGTGTATAGTAAATGTTGAAAGTGGTGAAGCTTTTCGTCCCATAATTAACAACTCAATGGAAGACATGAAAATTACACCAAAATCATTAGAAATTGAATCTTTAAATAATTTTGAAATTTTCGTCACATACACTAATAATAATTGTAACAAAGAAATTAACGGAAATTTTAATTCAATAAACTATAAGAAGAATACATTGGATATAAGTAAAATTAGGACAGAATACATGAATTCGGAAAAAAAACACGAAATATTAAAATTAATAAAAGAATATTCAGATATATTTCATATTGAAGGAAATGATTTAACTTTTACGAATCAAATAAACGAATCAAACAGTTAGAATAACTAACGAAATTCCAGTTTATAAAACAAATTATAGATATCCAGAAATTTATAAAAAGGAAGTAAATAATCAAATTCAAGACATGTCAAAACAAAAAATAATTCAACCTTCAAAATCTCCTTGAAACAGCCCAATTTGGATAGTACCTAAGAAAGCTGACGCTTCAGGAAAACAAGCAATTCGTTTAGTTATTGATTTTAGAGGATTAAACTCAAAAACAATAGACGATAGATTTCCTTTGCCAACATTACAGATATTTTGGATAAATTAGGAAGATCACAATATTTTACCACACTAGATTAAGCCTCAGGTTTTCACCAAGTATTGTTTTTGTTGGTTTAAAGGCGAAAACCCTGGGTGGTTATCATCGCCTGATTTTTTCACCAAGTAGAAATGCATACAGGTAGCATTAAAAAAAACAGCTTTTCAACCGAACATGGACATTATTAATTTTTAAGAATGCCGTTCGGATTTAAAAATAGTCCACCATTATTCCAAAGAGTAATGAATACTATTTTTCGAGGAACACAAGACGAAATTTGTCTAGTTTATTTAGATGATATAATCATATA
Source organism: Philaenus spumarius (assembly GCA_018207615.1). Lineage (NCBI taxonomy): Eukaryota > Metazoa > Arthropoda > Insecta > Hemiptera > Aphrophoridae > Philaenus > Philaenus spumarius. The sequence goes on from JAGFPH010000156.1 coordinate 389,841, forward strand.
TTCAACACGCTTACAAGAACACATAAATCGATTAAAACAAGTTTTTGATAGATTAAGAAAGGCAAACTTTAAAGTACAACTGGATAAAACGAATTTTTTACGAAAAGAAGTAGCATACCTAGGACTTATTGTTACACCAGAAGGAGTTAAACCAAACCCAGACAAAATAAAAGTTTTAAAAAATTATCCTATACCAAAAACAACTAAACAAATAAAGAATTTCTAGGACTTGTATGATATTATAGAAAATGTATAAAGGATTTCACAAATATTACAAAACCTTTTACTAAATGTTTAAAGAATGGCGCAAAAATAGATATAACTAAAAGCAAGAGTATGTTGATTGTTTCGAACAATGTAAAAATGTGTTATGTAATGAACCGATATTACAATACCCCGATTTTTAAAAAGAATTTATATTGACTACAGACGTAAGTAACCTTGCAATTGCAGCCATATTAAGCCAAGAAAATAAAGGAGCTGATTTACCAATTGCTTACGCCAGCAGAACACTAAACGGTAGTGAAATTTATTACTCAACAATTGAAAAAGAATTACTAGCAATCATATGGACAAGCAAATATTTTAGACCCTATTTGTTTGGAAGAAAATTTAAGATATACACCGATTACAAACCGCTACAATGGCTATTTTCATTAAAAGAACCTAATTCTAAATTTTAAGGTGGAAACTAAAATTAGAAGATTTCGATTATGAAATTAAATATAAGAAAGGAAAGACAAACCAAGACGCACTTTCCAGAATTCAATTAAACGAAACTCGAAAGAAATTAACAAATAATGTTAAAAATATTGACCCAGCTTTGGAAAGAACGAGTAATGAAATAATTTAATCATATTTCCCGGAATTTGATGACTTAGAATCAATGGACGAAGAAGAAGACACGGACCAGACCATTCACTCTAATTCTTATATCAAGTGGAATAGGAAGTGTTTCTAAGAAGGAAACACGCAAGTGGAAATTCCTATATCAGAAGAACCAGTAAACTACGGGAAAAAATCAAATTATACTTTCATTAGTTAAATTTCAATCGAAAAAGGTAATAATTAAAACATTCTTTAGAACATTAAAAATGAGACTATTAGTTGAAATTTCGGAAAACAACTTGGAACAAGGTGTAATTAACTTTGTTAGGAATACTTAGTACCTAATGTAAAATATAATTTATACTTTGAAAATGATTTTTATGAAAAATTTGCTGCATGTGTATCAAGAAACTTTAGGAATTCTCAATTGAATTTAGTAAAAAATAATTTGAAATTATTAGATGTAATTGACCCTGACGAAATACAAGAAATCATAAACAATTACCATGTCAGTAAAACAAATCGTAGAGGTATCACAGAAACTTGTAGTCAAATAAAACGTAAATATTATTGGCCTAACATTAAAGATAGCGTACAAGGAGTTATAGTTAATTGTGACGTATGTTTACAATCTAAATATGAAAGAGTCCAATTGAAAACAGAATTAACTCTTACACCTACTTCATCAAGACCAATGGAATCATTATCAGTTGACACTGTGGCATTTGATAAGGCAAAGTTCATGACAGTGATAGACTCATTTTCAAGACACTTGCAAATGTATCGACTTGTAAGTCAGCATGCTACAGAGATATGTGACAAACTAATTGACTATTTTACTAGCTACTGCATTTCAGAAGTTATCATCTCTGATAATGGAACCGAGTTTAATAATAAAGTTATTAAAGAGCTAATGGATTTACACCAGATACAAATTCACTACATAAGCACGCAACACCCAGCCTCCAATGGACTATGTGAACGAGTTCATTCTACTCTAGTTGAACACAGAAGACTTTTAAAATAAATAATCAACCAGAATTTAAAAATTATACCATTACAAAGAAAATGAAGTATGCCGTCATAGCATATAACAATACAATTCATTCCTTTGCAAAATTAACACCTGTATAAATATTATTTTCACATCCAAAGGTAAACTCAATTTTTGACATAAATTTGGAAAACAAGATTATTAATGATTTTATAAATTCACACAAAGAAAAAACTAAAAAGTTGTATTAACATATAAGAGAAGTAAGTCATAAAAACAAAGAAAACATTCAAAATAAAAGAAATGTAAATAAAGAACCACTTCTGGAAATTCCACAAGACGTTTATGTAAAAAACTTTAAAAAACAGAGTAAAACCAAAAATAAATACAACAAGGTTATTTCAGTTAACCCAGAAAGGAAAACTTCGAAAATTAAAGCTAGACATTTTAATACCAAAAAAGACACACCTGTCAAACATCAAGGAAGAAAAGAAAACACTTTAATAATTATAAAACCGCTCCTGTTCCAGGTACATCGCATTGCTCGGAGTAACTACAATAAATGCAGTTGAAATTAGGAATATCACTAATAACATGGGAGTAATCCCGATTGAACTTGGTACAGCAAGACTTAAAACATCCTACCATACCTTTGTCAATAACTATAAAACTTAGGAAACTGTATTGTTCAGTTAGATAAGATTGATAATTATTATAATGAAGTGTTAATGTTTTTTTAATTTTATTTCCAGCATTGTAATGCAAGTATATACACAAAAGTAGAGTTTACAACAGAAAATAGTGATAAGATTAGAGATGATGAATTATTTTAAGTATATTAATCACACAAATAATGTACCAAAAGAAAAAAGAAAAATTATGATGCTTAAAAAGAAGTATTATTAATGGTTTAGGATCTGTTGTAAAATTTATTACAGGCAACTTAGACTCTTATGATGGAGAAAAACATAAAAAAATGATTGAAGACTTAAAGAATAATGAAAATAATATGCTAAATCAATTTGACTCTCAGTACTGTATTAAGGTGAAGATTATAGAAGAATTTAATAAAACAATGAAAACTATTGAAAATAATTTTGATGAATACATGATAGATTGTTGGTTGTACATGAAAAAGTCAGTGATGAAATAAAAATCGAACAATTTAGAAATATTCTATATTTCTAGAAATCAATTAAATATTGTATATAATGTTATGTTACAATTAACATAAGATATTGAAATTTCATTAACTTTTTGTAAATTAGGCACGTTGCGCCCAAGTGTAATATATGCACGGGAATAGTTTGAGAAAATTAATTGTTTTTTAAAAACCTAAACGTTTGGAAACGAAACGTAACTTATATAAATTAATGAATTTTGCTTATCGTCTCCAAATGGTCTGAAATGGATAGAAACTAAGTTTTACCCTCCTCTGACGAACCGTTTTCAAGTTGGGTCGAGTGTAATAGCTCTTATTTACTTCAAAATTCGGCTTATAACAGAACTGTCATTTAAAAAACATCTTGTTCATTAAAACAATATGCCGTACAATATACCAGCTTTAGAAAGTTAACCATACAACCCATGAACGTAACTGCCGATTTACTTGATTAATTTACTAACATTTACTAATTTTAAATTAATTTGAATTGTTTTATCTATACAAACTGTATTTATCTATATATATATATAAAAGCCAAAACCCACTGACTCACCGACTCACTGATTCACTCATCACGATTTCTCAAAAACTACAGAACGGATTGGAATGAAATTTTGTATGTAGCTTCCTCTAGGGCCATAGGTGCTCAATAAGAAAGGGTTTGAAAAAATTCGAAATTTTAGGGGGGTTTGGGGGGATCAAAGTTATTAAAAAATGACTTCTTCAAAACTACCGAATGGATTGGAATGAAATTTGGTATGTA
>JAGFPH010000156.1:393690-407402 GCA_018207615.1 Philaenus spumarius
AGGGGGGTTTGGGGGGATCAAAGTTAATAAATCACAATTTCTTCAAAACTACCGAACGGATTGGAATGAAATTTGGTATGTAGCTTCCTCTTGGGCCATACGTGTTCACTAAAAAAGGGTTTTAAAAAATTGGAAATTTTAGGGGGGTTTAGGGGGTAAAAATTACTAAATCACGATTTCTCCAAAATTACCGAACAGATTGGAATGAAATTTGGTATGTAGCTTCCTCTAGGGCCATAGGCGCTCGCTAAGAAAGGGTTTAAAAAAATTCGAAATTTTTGGGGGGGATCAAAGTTATTAAATCACAATTTCTTCAAAACTACCGAACGGATTGGAATGAAATTTTGTATGTAGCTTCCTCTAGGGATATACGTGCTCACTAAGAAAGGGTTTGAAAAATTTCGAAATTTTAGGAGGGGTTTTGGGGGATTAAAGTTACTAAAATCATAATTTCAGATCTTTTATTATTATGACAATAGTGCTTTTATTATTTGAGATCTATACTGGCCTATAAAAGCCAAATACCACTCACTGACTGAACACTTAAAAAGAATACAATTACGTTAAAAAGACTGAAAATACCAACCACCACGGGCAACGCCGTACGGGTCAGCTAGTTATTTATATATTTGTATTTATTGTTATATATAATGTATTATTTATCTATACATATTATTGTACATAGTATACAATAATAGGAACAAAATTATACATGTCACTAATAACAAAACTTTCATTAAAAATCAAAGATGTTTGTAGATTTTGCATTTTATAAATCTTTAGTATTTCATTACACATAGTATAATATACATTTCTGTTTTGCTAGAAAGAGCAATATTTTTAAGATTTCAACAAATATTTCTGAAAATCTTTTAATTTATTGGGATCTTTAATGATATTGTCTAGCGTAAATGTTTATACCAGGCGCATATTGAAAACCATGTCAGAACAGAGCAAGACAGGATGAGGCGATATAAGAACAAAATATAATGATGCTTTTTTTTTGTAAACACAAACGAAATTTGAAATAAAACTCAATATTATTATTCTTTATCAATAAAGAATGAAACACTTTATGTCTCAAGTAAACATAAACGAGTCCATATTATCTATTCAGTTATTTTAAAATAATGTCGAAAGAATTGTCCACATTACATTACGTAATATATGCACAAATTAGAATTTCTGTATTGTTTTATTTTCAAAATAAACTTACTTTTCTATATATTTGTCTTTATTTCTTTTTTATACTATCTCTACTTTTGAAAACAGCGCGTTATATTATCACGTTATAAAATAAACGGTACCAGAAACTAGCACATACTTTCTCACAAACATATTTAAATTATTAAAACGCACACTGAGCTTGACACTGAACACTATGAGAAGCGGACGACGCACTGTGCATGGCACGCCAAACCCCCATATTTGGAGTATTTTCAATACACAATACATTGCATGCTTCGCACGCCAATCCCCGTATTGGGAGTATTTAATACACAGTGCATTGAGTACTTCGCACGCCAACCCCCATATTAATAATTAATTATCATACAATTATTGTATTAAAGTAGGAGAGGGGATAGTACATTAAAGTAGAAGAGTAAGTAATAAATATTATTATTATTAGCTAGAGAGAAAACTACTCAATCGATTTCAAACAAATTTGCACCAAACATGTCAATTAGGCCTGTATGGATGTACGAAAAAAGGTTTTGAAATTTTTTGAAAACAACCTCCTTTTTTCCAAAAAACCCCAAAAATACGATATTATTATTATTATTAGCTAGACGAGAATTTTTTTAAATATGCTTTTTTTGCATATGGTAGGGTACATTAAGGGCTCCAAATAAGCCAAATTTGATCAAAATCGTTATAGCCGGTTTTTTATAAAAAAAATATAACTGATATTTTGGGGGTTTTTCGGCCAAAAGAGAGTTGTTTTTCAAACTTTTGAAAACCTTTTTTCGTGCATCTATACAGGCCTAATTGACATGTTTTTTTTGCAAATTTGTTCGAAATCGATTGAATAGTTTTCTCTCTAGGTTTGTATACATAGAGACAGACATTTTGTAAAGACCACTTTTTTGGTCTCAAAGGGTCCCAAAATGGATCATTATACTTTCTCTATATATTAAGAAAGTAAAAAACTATGTGGAAGTATGAATGCCATATTTATCATAACCCGACTAAATCACCTCTGCTCGATTTGTAATTGTTTGGTGCCTATAACCGACAAGTACAGCTGAAATTTGGTACATTTATGTTTGAATAGTTACATAGAAAATAAGCGGTACCAGGTACTTTCTCACAAACATATTTAAATTATTAAACAGATTCATTGTGGCTTCATAATTGTAGGAGAGGTGATATTAAAGTAGAAGATTAACTAAATATTATTATTATTAGCTAGAGAGAAAACTATTCGATCGATTTCGAACAAATTTGCACAAAATACGTCTATTAGGCCTGTATAGATGAACGAAAAAAGGTTTTGAAATTTTTTGAAAAACAGCTCCCTTTTTGGAAAAAACCCCCAAAAATCAGTTATTATTATTATTATTAGCTTAACAAGAATTTTTATAAAGTTACGGTTTTCTCCATATGGTAGGGTACATTAAGGGCTACAAATAAGCCAAATTTGATCAATGTCGTTAGAGTCGTCTTTTTATAAAAAAATAATAACTGATTTTTTGGGGGTTTTTTGGCCAAAAAGGGGGTTGTTTTCAAAATTGTTCAAAACCTTTTTTTGTGCATCTATACATGCCTACTTGACATGTCTGGTGCAAATTTGTTTAAAATCGATCGAATAGTTTTCGCTCTAGCTTTGTATGCATAGAGACATACAGACAGACATTTTGTAAAAACCACTTTTTTGGACTCAGGGGGTCCCAAAACGGATATTTCAACAAAAATCTCAACATCGATTTTTTTGCGATCACTATACTTTCTCTATACTATAGTATAGTGAGAAAGTAAAAAACGGTACCTGAAACTGGCACATACTTTCTCACAAACATATTTAAATTATTAAACAGATTCACAGTGACTTCATCATTGTATGAGAGGTGATTTTAAACTAGGAGATTAACTAATAAATATTATTATTATTATTAGCTATTATAGATAAAACTAATCGATCGATTTCGATGAAATTTGTACCAAACACGTCATTAGGCCTGTATAGATACACAAACAAAGGTTTTGAAAATTTTTGAAAAACAACCCTCTTTATGGCCAAAAAAACACAAAAAATAAATTATTATTATTATTATCTAAACGAGAACTTTTATAAATATGCTTTTTATAAACGAGGTTTTTTCATATGGTAGGGTACATTAAAGGCTACAAATAAGAAAATTTTTATCAAAATCGTTATAACTGATTTTTAGGAGGTTTTTTGCCAAAAAGGGGTTGTTTTTCAAAAATTTCAAAACCGTTTTTCATGCATCTATACAGGCCTACTTGACATGTCTGGTGCAAATTTGTTTGAAATCGATCGAATAGTTTTCGCTCTAGCTTTGTATACATTCAGACATACAGACATACATACAGACATACCCACAGACATACAGACAGACATTTTGTAAAAACCACTTTTTTGGACTCAGAATGTCCCAAAACGTATAGTTCCACAAAAATCTCAACATCACTGTACTTTCTCTATACTGTAGTATAGTGAGAAAGTAATAAAAATATAAATCCATTTTATTGGCAGCAAAGCCGTTTTATTTGATTCTCTCACATTATATCTTATCTTATGAAATATAAATTACTGTATTACTATCATGTTCTAAATTGTTAAATAGGAATTTCATTTTTTAACTATTTTCAGTTAAAATATTTTCAGTAAATATTATTTTCAGTCTCATAGTTCTAACGAATTATAAACGAACGAGTTGAATGTGCAGAATTAAGTCTCATTTCAACATTTGAAATTTGCTATCAAAAATATTAAAGGATAAAAATAAGTTGATATTATACTACAGTGTTTGGAATATGCGATTACTTAATATCAATTCCATTAGTTCTTAAACTTTATATGCTACTTAATAATGTAATTAATGGAGTAATCTGTGTTAGTAAAATGTATATCATAATAATTTAGCAAATTATCCCACGTACTTGTTTTCGTCTAGTAATGCAAAATTTACTCGGTATGTTTTAATGAGTTTTGTTATACAAAAGAAAATAAAAGATGAAAAATGTATGTGTTTCATTATTCCTTTTTTGGGGTCAAAACATATATAGTAACAACGTTGTTTTGAGCTATCGGTTTGTTATTTTAAATAATAATTTTGAATAAATATAATTATAATGCAATCAAAAAATTAATCATAATAAATTGTGTACAAATCTCACTTAAAGGATTCCTTTTTATTTAATATATTTAGTATAATTTTATAACATAAATGAGGTTTGTTTCTATACGCCTACTCTAAACTTTGTACAGAAATTTTAATTCAATTTAGATATTTATATTCAAAAATTAAAATTTAGTTTGAAAAGTAAACTTTATACGTGCATAAACTTATACAAATGTAAGTTAAACAATAACTTTCTTATATGTTTTAAAAATGGATTTCTATATATGTATATATATATATTATTTAATTGAATATCTGTGTTATTTACCATTTTTCTAATTATTGATGTCTTTTGAGAGATTAATTCCTGAAACTACCACATGCCGGAACATTGTCATAATAAACCTAAAGTTAAGTAACAATTGTATACATTAATTTGCAATCTACATTTAAATATTAAAATTTAAATATCTAAATTCAATTGAAATTGATACCTATACAAATTTAAAGTCTTTAATTTAGGAATGTTTAAAGAGTTTTGAAGCAACAATGATTTCAACTGCTTTTTGCAGATTCTGAGAAGAAATACTATCAGAGTTAAATGTTTTGAATTTAAATCCTCTCTTGGTTTGTAAAACGATGTTCGCGTGACTGATAATGTTTGGTCGTTGGTTACTACTAGTCCGTGAAGTCCACTCCAGTCCTGGTACCGTAACCGTAATGTTATAAATATCGTAATGCTACAATGTTAATCCATATTATTAATATTGTATGCATAAATGTTGTAATGAGAAATTACTTGAGAAAATGTATGGCTGAAAATAAGGTAAGAAAGAGTTTCCTTTTTTCTTTTTTTTTTTATGCAATATAGTTTCACATTTTGTATGCAAAGATCCAAGTAAAGATCGACATGTTTTCATGACAAGGAAGTCAGCATTGCTTTTCAGAGCACAAGCACTCTCAAGGGCTTCACAAACAAACTGGCCTGATTTCAATTTATTCACCACATACACCGGCGTCAATTAATTCAGTATGAAATATTAGTTTTGTTTCTAACTAACTTACTAGCATTAATTATATCTTGTGCTCCTGAAGTTTTACAAAATTAGTCATACCCATCAACGTTGTAATTAAAATGTAGTCCCCGTTAGGTCTAAATATTAACAATTGCATTATACTACTTTACCCTAAGGAAGTCGAAAAGTAAATTAATGAATCGATTTTCATCAAAGAAGTTCTTAAAAATAATGTGAAATTGTAAACAGAATGTTCATGACAAAAGTTTATCTTTCCGTAATAGAAATTGTATTTTTCTTACTTGATATTGGATTATTAATATAATATGTAAGGATAATTTATCTTTTTGGAGTGCGTTCTGAGAAATGTACAATATAGGCAAGAGGTTGTGAATAAATGATTAAACTAGAATGTAATAATGTTATTGTATGCTTTTGTATCCTTAAATAAACTAGTTATGAAGAAAACTAGTTTTAGTAACAAATTAAAAAGCATTCTTCATTGTTGTACATTAACATATAGTCAAGCTGTATTATAAAAGTCATTTACTTGTTCCTAAATTAAAAACTTGGAGATAAAGTGTTACACAGGAAGTTAACAATGTCAAAAATAATTATTAGAGGTTATATATATTTTTTTGTTTTTTAGAGGGTGACATATTTGTAAAAGTTAAACTTTTATAATCTTCCAATAGTTTGTCTCGAGCGTTTCGGTAGTCTCTATGCTGCCATCTTTAAATTTTCCTGTACTTACTTTAAATTCTAAGATTTGTATTTCTATTAATACCTTTAAGAAAACTTTTATGATTTTTATTGGGCATGTGAGGATGATTTAGAATGAAAATGTTTACTATATTTTCAAAATACTGTATATGTTACAACAATTTGGTCAAGCTGACACTTGGAACAATTCAATTGATTTCTATTCCAGTTATTTTGTAATATCATTCACGCTCGAAATCAAACATTTTCCATTGCGTGTATGTGCTCTAGATAACTTATCATATATATCCGGCTGCAGTGATTTTAATGCCACCAAACTTGATTCCTCTTTGTGTGGGTTTATGTCAAGTTTACACTTTCACCAAGGTGTTTTCGCTTTAACTGAAACTGAAATTACCAGATTCTGCAAAATGAACCTAAAAGATTATTTTTTATATTCAGTACAATTTTTAGTAAAATTATTTTTGTAAGTTTCAAATAATAAATAGTTGTTTCGTTTTATTGATAAATTCGTTACAATCACAAATTTAAAATGATTAATAATCTTCTGAAAAGTTTAAGTTTGGCTTTAGATTAGGGTATTTAAAATCATAGTAAATAATTGATTCTATTAGAACACCCCCCCCCCCCCCCCCTATTTGTCGTTGGTATACAAGTGAAGTAAAGGCGGTTAGAAAACGTTTCACATGAATTCATTTGTCTGTAAGTACTACAAAGGCTTACTAAAGGTAAACGGTTCCTTTCTTTAATTCTTTCAGAAGATGAATTATTTGTTTTATTTCAACCAAGTTTTAATTATTGTTGTCATCGGGTTTTTAATAAATCGAGTTTTTGACTAATCAAATTAGATTTAAGAAAATCCAAACAATATTATTTTTTGAAATTAGTATTAAAGTAGGTCCACTGTATGATTAAGTAATAACAATGAATAAAACCTTAATAATTAAACCATTTAGAAACCACTCTTATTAAATCAACAAGTTATATTACAACATTTCCATCTATTTCAAATTTAATACAATTTTAGTGTATAAAACATTTAAAATTATAAATTGCAATTTTATTCATTCTGAAAATAAAGTTGTAGGCCTACAAACAATTTATGGAATGAAAAGATTAAAACCTGACAGATGCATGTATTTTGCGACTCAAGTTTGCCAACTCAACAAAGTTATAATACATTTATAGATTAGATTGTGCCAAGTTATATTAAGCCAAGAGATATAAGGTTTAATACTTAAAGCTGCATTACCTACCTTAAGGCTCAAGGTATTAACAAACTATTTTGTTTACAGTATTAATCAAATTTCTAATTCTAGAGGCAATTTACATACTACCTTGTTTATAGGTTAAGTTCTGTTTTAATACAAGTTCTTAATAAATTGGGAAATATAATACAAATTGTTACTATATTATGTAAAATTTAGTTACTTTATACAATTAAAACTTTTAAAAGCTAGAACAATTTCAAATATAGAATTGTATTGTTTTATTTTGTATGATTTATTGATTATTATTCTTTATTAAGGCACAGTAAAGCCCTTTCAACATTGTAGAAAAAGTCTATAAACTTCCACTCTTCAATATAATTTAAGTACAAATATTAACTCTTATTATGCCTGTAGCTATATTATAGGAAGGTGCAGATAAAGTATATATTATATAGATAACTTGCAAAACTAAAGTTTACATGAATACGTGGTTCCTGACAAGTGGTTCTATTTTAAAACAACAATAACAATAATACTTTTTTTAAATAAATTATTTTTTCGTGATTAAAAATACTATATTATAATATTATATAACCTCGTAACACATAAATAGTATGTAAATCTGTAATTTATAATTTTATAAGGGTTGAAAATGATTATATTTGTAAATATAAAGTAAAAAATAATTAAATAGATCAAGTTGCCGTAACCTAAATTTCAGAAATGTGTATTACAGTAATTTTTAACATTTTCAATCTTTGTTATGTGTTTTATTAAAGTTACTTTGCAATAACTGCAATTAACAGCAGTTATATTTAAACAGTAATTGGTCTTGTCAACACAGGGGGAGGTTTTACTTCATTATATTGATAAACTAATTTATAAATGTGTTTTTCTTTTAGTATTTTAACTTGATTCAATAAACAGCAAAAACTATCCCAAATACAATGATTTGTTCACAATTCAGTTATAGATAGCAATTTTGATACGATGGTACATTCTTTACCAACCATACAGTTTTAAATATTAAATAAAAAGTTATGACATTAATATGTTAATACTAGCCTATTTGCAAAAGGGACAAATCTGCAGTTTGGTTAATACTTGTGTCGATAACGTATCTCTGTAAACATAGGCTTAATCAGGGGGGGGGGGTATAACCCCTCCCCAATTGAAAAAATATTTTGGACTTTGTTTATATTAAAATACCTAACTTGTTTTCAACACCTATGCAAATGTTAAGCTACAATAAATTATCAATATATTGCTGACATCTTTGGTTGAATTGGGCAATGACACTTTATTTTATATAGATGCAGTGTAGTGTATCAAATTATAGTGTTCTAAAGGCAGCACACGGCGTTTTCCGCCACAGATTATTTGCCGTCGCCGTCATATCAACAGTGGCGCGAAGGAGAGTATTAGAGCATACACATTCGTCGGAAAAATAAACGATCTGTTTATTTACCGCTGACGGTAGCTGTGCAGCCGCTCGCTGCCATTACAATCGATGGATTTTCAATCGTCTACGCCAAAACAGTGGCGAATGTGACCAAATGCACGCCAATTTTCCTTATACTAGTATTTTTTTCGTAGAATACTATCCTTCAGCCGCGTGTGCAGTTCGTCAAATGACGAAACCAACATTCTTAAATAATTAAAAAATGTTTCTTATAGTTCCTCAAATCAGGAAACACAGTGTTGTAGAATGCTCCAAAATCTTCTCTTTTTATTTATTGATTAGACGAACGAAAATAAGCATATTTTTTTGCTTCCTTTTCAATATGCAATGGAATAACAATAAAGCGAGAGTTGCTCTCTGTTCATTTCAATAAAACATTAAAGAAATAATATATTGCGTAACACACTTCGTGATTAATGAACTAGACACTTCAGTTTAACGAATCCCAATGATGCTTTTTATGAGCGGGGACGGTAACTACCCCGCAGTCAGCAAAAAAAAAAAAAAAAAACGCCGTGTGTTTTAAGCATATGAAGTTAGAGGCATCTTACGGAAATATTTAGCGGGGGGTGAGTCATCGTTGCTATTCTAAAGTAGGCCTGAATCACAATTAGAAGGGGAAAATTATACATACCTAGGCCTATATCGTTTTAAAGTACTTTTGGGAAGACTAAAACGTGTTATTTTGCATCTTTATCTTACCCTAGAACCGGCAATGTTAATTAAAATGGATTTTTTTGCGTTTGCAATCATTTTTTCAAAAATTTGCCAAAAATAGTAAATGAACCATATTCCAAAAGTGAGCTTTTTTTAGAGAAAGGTTAAAATAATTTAAATATGCTAGTAAAAAATTGATAGATGTAAAATTTATAAAGTTATTAGCTCAAGAAACAAAAAAATGTTCAGTTACGAAAGGTTCAACTTTAGGTGTACATAAAAAGTAGTAAACATTCTTTGTAATTTTTTCCATAAATGTAAACAAGTTTCGTAATTTAGTTCTAAACAGAACTGTATAAAAATATTTATCAACTTCAAATTTCTTATTTTAAAAACACCAGTTTTTATGTTCCTACTACAAGACTGCTATCAAAACTATGCCAAGTTTGAACCCAATTTAGGAATATACACTTTGCCCAAAAATGAAATATTATAACAAAGAGTAGAGAATAAATCAAAGAATTGAACTGTATACTTGTAAATTATCTTTTCATGAAAGTGTTTGACTTAGAATTATTTGAATAACAAAAGCGAGGAGAAATATATAAACTTCCTACAGATATGAAGCTGCATGGGAAATAACTGTTAATTTGAAATTACAGCCTTGGTTTGAGAACGTCAAAACGCTCCCATTCCCACGCTCATAAACAACAAACCTTTCTAGAAAAAACATATTTGGTTGACATTAGGAAAAGTTAGTTTGAAGCATTCTCTACACATACATATCAAGATATGTCTAAAAATAGACTTCTGTCACACAGATATCACGTATACTTAGTGAGGCTGTTTGTTGGTTGGAAAACTGACCAATTGCAAGGGTCTACAAAACACCCCACACTTTAGAACTATTTATCCGATTTTTGATTGGATGGCAGTTTTAGATAGGGGAAAGTGTAATGCATACATCAGTATATAGATATAACTCAGAAAAAATACTGGGCGGGCTGTAGGGAGGGACATAGAAACTGGAAATTACGGTCATTTCGGCGTATTTCATTCGCGCGACCTTTGCTTTTAGAAAACTCAAAACTAAAACGATGATTACGTATGTAAATCTATGTTTTAGAAAGAAATTGTAAATACAAAAATAAAATTTGAAACATTACCTTTTCAATGGTGTTTGTCTTTTTTAGATTGGAAGATTTTAGTGGAGTGGGTCAAATATTCGATACAATCACGCGTTACAAATGTGTTGTCGTAGCCGGGAGGATCGCACGAAACGTGCGATCTGCCAGTTCTAGGGTTAAAAAAATCCCCCCCCCCCCGTTGTTGTAACCCCCCCCCCCCCCCCCCCCCCCCCCCCGGTTTCGCCTATGTCTGTAAATGTTCTAGACACTCAAGATTTTTGTCATTCGAGAAGCGAGCATCAATATTAATTACCGTTAGATTTTTCACTTTGCGATAAAATTCAAAGATTATACTTTAAAAGTCTAAAACGATAACACTGTCACTGAATAAAGCTTTATATTTTTTTACGTTTTGCTTATTTGAGGCTTATTTACTTTCTCATTCAAATTACATAGGAATATCAGTGGTGACAAATACAAGAATAGTAAAACTCAAAAGTATAGATATTTACCTAACCACACGTGTTAGACTGTCCTATCCCAGGTGTAATTTACTGATCTACTTTACATCTCTAGTGATTTAGAGAGTCCATAAGTTACGATTTGTAATAGTACATCTCCATTATTTCAGATAAACTTTAAATACATATAAAGCAAACCTAATTTCTAATTCAAAACCTATAATAATAATAAAATTGCAAGACAAATTTAAATTACCGATAGAGCCAAATCGAAAAAGCCGATAACATAATGAAATACAAAGAATGGAACCATACAGAGCGATCTTGCGGATAGTAATGGAACTAACACGCACGAATTCAACAGCTGTTTCAGAAGCCTTACGAAACGAAAGAAAACCAATAATATTTTTTGTTAACGAATATAACAGAAACTAATAACTTAACGCCATTTATGTAAAGAGCATTAAATTCTGCAACTAAAAATACCAAATAGGCCAAATATAAGACATTCCACAATTTAAAATAAATTAATAACACATTCACCACGGCAATTTACACTGTAATAGCTGACGAATTTAATATAACAAAATCCGTGACTACGGTAACATTGTACTTAAATTAATATGCACACAAATTAAAAAATAAGTGGAAACAATTTCTAGATATTTATGTATAATAATTAAAACCCATTTTTAAATCAAATCAAAATTTATTTTATAAAATAACAAATGACCAAGGCTCGACTGACGGCAGACGGCCAAACAAGGAGAAGAAGATACGAGTAAAAAAAAAGACCAATCGGAACGCAGAATTTGCAACAAAGCCTAAATTAAAAACATCTGTAAAAAAAGGGAGTTCTGAGGAGAAGCTAGACCGTAAGGTTAAAAATTTATTCTAAGGCTTGACGATAAGAAGAAACCTAAAGAAAAAGCGAAGAGAATAGATCTTTTGAAGTGTTTTAAAACAACTAGCAAGACATCATCTACAGTGGTGAGAGAATAACAATTAGATTTTCAGTGCTGCCAAAACCATAGTCCTAACATTTTTTTTATTTTGAGGAAAACTTTGATTTTAACCTTTTTTTTGCAATCCAAATAAGTTGAACTAATTATGTTTTAAATTCATTACAAACAGATATCAAAAATAATTGTTTTCCAAACTAAAACTTTACAATCAAGAACTATTTGTGATAAAGCCAGAATGTTATTAGTTTTTAATCTGCCTGACTATAACCTCACATTCTGAGAACATTTCATTATAAATATTCTAATTATTCTTCAGAATTTTGTCAATATTTTAATTGTATTTTTTTATGTGTTTGTTAAATATTTTGATTGAATATCGTGCCCACGGACACCAGCCCCGAGATTAAAATTTTTCTTGTTAACGAGCCATTTTAGGCCGTAAATGATTTATCTTTTATTTGTTCAAATAGATAAGTATATCGTTATCGAATTAATAATTAATTTGTTCTTATTATTATTTATTGCTTTTCATTTATTAAAAGTTAAGTTAAAAATAAATAAACAAGAGGAAGTTCAGTATAAATTACACAGATTATAACACGCTTCAAACAGCGCTTGTTTGAAACGCTTGGATCGGCTGATTGTTTTTTTATATCAGATTAATTGAATGAGTACCAAACAAAGTTGTACTGCTTAAATAACACTGATTCACAGACTAACGTGTACTTCTGAATTCTACTAACAAAAGTAAATCTATTCTTTTCATATTCTAAAAATGGGGTTAGGTCAAATATAATACGTTACACGTGATATTTATGTCGCGTTGTACAACATGGTGTAAAGAAGCAGTTTCATCACTTGTGACGTAAATATCCATTACCTAACCCCTGATACTTGTAAAACTGTCCTATCCCAGGTGTAATTTACTGATCTTATTTACATCTCTTGTGATGTAAAGAGTCCATAAGTTACGTCTACATCAAATTCCAAACAGCTGATTGTTTGAAACGGTTAGATCAGTTTGGTAGCAGATTAATTTCATTACTACTAAAAAAATTGTATTTTTTTAAATAACACTGATTCAGAGACTAAAGTATACTTCTGAATTCTACTAACAAAATTAAATTTGTTCTTTTCATAATCTAAAAATGAGTGTCAACTATAGTTTACTGTCTGATATAGAAAATGAAGTCACGGAAGCGATGGAAAAGATGGTGATTTAACATTTATACCGAATAAAATCTGTTTCAGTTGTTAATTTCAATGTTTGATTAACAATATTAGTGCAAAGTATTAAAATAATATACTAGTTAAAATGTCATGTTGATTTTATGTATTGTACAAAGTTATAGATCGCCCTTTAAGATATGCGGTTAGGTAAAATATTGTACGTTATAAGAGATAATAATAGCTTCTTTATATCATTCAAGGGGTTAACTAGGCTTCGAATGATGTACAGAAGCACTTTTATCACTTGTAACGTAAACTTAGTCTTTTCATTTTATCGCCGTATTCACAATACAAAAATGTGTATCAAGAAATGTCATATTATATTGTTTGTGCCAGTTAACAAATAGTAGTATAAGACAGAGGTAATGGGAGGGTGTAAGGGGACTAACCCAAGTTTCGGCAGTAGTGATTGAACTATTAATGAGAACACTTCGCGTCTTCCTTGAGACAAGTCCATTCGCTTCGCCAGGGTGCACCCTCCTTCCTCATCTCGCTGAATCAGCATGTGTATCCGGAAGAACGAGCAACTATATTCTATACAGTCCACCTACAA
>JAGFPH010000156.1:412402-452394 GCA_018207615.1 Philaenus spumarius
AGTTCGTCAAATGACGAAACCGACATTCTTAAATAATTAAAAAATGTTTCTTATAGTTCCTCAAATCAGGAAACACAGTGTTGTAGAATGCTCCAAAATCTTCTCTTTTTATTTATTGATTGGACGAACGAAAATAAGCATATTTTTTTGCTTCCTTTTCAATATGCAATGGAATAACAATAAAGCGAGAGTTGCTCTCTGTTCATTTCAATAAAACATTACATAACACACTTCGTGATTAATGAACTAGACACTTCAGTTTAACGAATCCCAATGATGCTTTTTATGGGGGGGGACGGTAACCCCCCGGCAATCACGAAAAAAAAAAAAAAAAAAAAAAAAAACGCCGTGTGTTTTAAGCCTATGAAGTTAGAGTAGAGGCATCTTACGGAAATATTTAGCGGGGGGTGAGTCATCGTTGCTATTCTAAAGTAGGCCTGAATCACAATTAGAAGGGGAAAATTATACATACCTATATCGTTTTAAAGTACTTTTGGGAAGACTAAAACGTGTTATTTTGCATCTTTATCTAACCCTAGAACCGGCAATGTTAATGAAAATGGATTTTTTTGCGTTTGCAATCATTTTTTCAAAAATTTGCCAAAAATAGTAAATGAACCATATTCCAAAAGTGAGCTTTTTTTAGAGAAAGGTTCAAATAATTTAAATATGCTAGTAAAAAATTGATAGATGTAAAATTTTCAAAGTTATTAACTCAAGAAACAAACAATGTTCAGTTACGAAAGGTAAAAGTACAACTTTAGGTCTACATAAAAAGTAGTAAACATCCTTTTTAATTTTTTCCATAAATGTAAACAAGTTTGGTAATTTAGTTCTAAATAGAACTGTATGAAAATATTTATCAATTTCAAATTTCTTATTTTAAAAACACCAGTTTGTATGTTCCTACTACAAGACTGCTATCAAAACTATGCCAAGTTTGAAACGTAATTTAGGAATATACACTTTGCCCAAAAATGAGTGTATATAACACTTATTATAACAAAGTGTAGAGATAAATCAAAGAATTGAACTGTATACTTGTAAATTATCTTTTCATGAACGTGTTTGACTTAGAATTATTTGAATAACAAAAGCGAGGATAAATATAGAAACTTCCCACTCATGCTTGGTACACAACGGTCGGATATGAAGCTGCATGGGAAATAACCATTAATTTGAAATTACAGCCTTGGTTTGAGAACGTCAAAACGCTCTCATTCCCACGCTCATAGACAACAAACCTTTCTAGCAAAACATATTTGGTTCACAGGAAATGTTAGTTTGAAGCATTCTCTACACATACATATCAATATATGTCTAAAAATAGACTTCTGTCACACAGATATCACGTATACTTAGTATGGCTGTTTGTTGGTTGAAAAACTGACCAATTTCAAGGGTCTAAAAAACACCCCACACTTTAGAACTATTTATCCGATTTTTGATTGGATGGCAATTTTAGATAGGGGAAAGTGTGATGCATACATCAGTATATAGATATAACTCAGAAAAAATACTGGGTGGGCATAGAAACTGGAAATTACGGTTATTTCGGCGTATTTCATTCGCGCGACATTTGCTTTTAGAAAACTCAAAACTAAAACGATGATCACGTATGTAAATATACGTTTTAGAAAGAAATTGTAAAAAAATCCCCCTTCCCCGATTGTTGTCACCCCCCCCCCCCCTCATACGGTCGTTCTGGTTACGCCTATGTCTGTAAATGTTCTAGACACTCAAGATTTTTGTCATTCGAGAAGCGAGCATCAATATTAATTACCGTTAAATTTTTCACTTTGCGATAAAATTCAAAGATTATACTTTAAAAGTCTAAAACGATAACACTGCCACTGAATAAAGCTTTATATTTTTTACGCTTTGCTTATTTGAGGCTTATTTACTTTCTCATTAAAATTGCATAGGAATATCAGTGGTGACAAATACAGCAATAGTAAAACTCAAAAGTATAGATATTTACCTAACCACTCGTGTTAGACTGTCCTATACCAGGAGTAATTTACTGATCTACTTTACATCTCCATAAGTTACGATTACAACACGCATCAAACAGCGCTTGTTTGAAACGCTTGGATCGGCTGATTATCAGATTAATTTAATGAGTACCAAACAAAGTTGTACTGTTTAAATAACACAACACTGATTCACAGACTAACGTGTACTTCTGAATTCTACTAACAAAATAAATCTATTCTTTTCATATTCTAAAAATGGGGTTAGGTCAAATATTGTACGTCACACGTGATATTTATGTCACGTTGTACAACATGATGTAAAGAAGCAGTTTCATCACTTGTGACATAAATATCCATTACCTAACTCCTGATACTTGTAAAACTGTCCTATCCCAGGTGTAATCTTCTTTACATTTCTTGTGATTTAAAGAGTCCATAACTTACGGCTATATCAAATTCCAAACAGCTGATTGTTTGAAACCGTTAGATCAGTTTGGTAGCAGATTCATTTCGTTACTACTAAACAAAATTGTATTTTTTTAAATAACACTGATTCAGAGACTAACGTATACTTCTGAATTCTACTAACAAAATTAAATTTGTTCTTTTCATAATCTAAAAATGAGTGCCAACTATAGTTTACTGTCTGATATAGAAAATGAAGTCACGAAAGCGACGGAAGAGTTGCTGATTTAACATTTATACCGAGTAAAAATCTGTTTCAGTTGTTAATTTCAATGTTTGATTATTAATATTAGTGCAAAGTATTAAAATAATATACTAGTTAAAATGTCGTGTTGATTTTATGTATTGTACAAAGTTATAGATCACTCTTTAAGATATGCGGTTAGGTAAAATATTGTACGTTACACGAGATAATAATAGCTTCTTTATATCATTCAGGGGGTTAACTCGGCTTCGAATGATGTACAGAAGCACTTTTATCACTTGTAACGTAAACTTAGTCTTTTCATTTTATTACTGTATTCACAATACAAAAATGTGTATCAAGAAATGTCATATTATATAATAAGTTTTACACAAATAACCATAAAAAATACCTTAATAATTTAATACTAAAAATAAGAAAATACTGCAAAGAGTTTTAATTATCAAGTTTTTTCAATCTGTATTATGTACGTATAATTTAACGTAAGCCCAAGTACAACACAAGATGTGTTTAAAACATTACACAAAAATATAATAGACATGACTTTAAAATTATTAATAGGCAAATTTATCTTTTACCATCCCTTCAAAAAACTTAATTTTATTTCATTAATTTTCTAATGTACTTGTGCACTTTATTGCAGTGCAACTTATTTAGGGAAGCATCAGTAACGCAAGAACCATTAAAATTGCAGTTGTTTTGGATATTAGAATAAGACAGATTTTTTGTCTTATATAAAAACAATTTTTACAAATATAATAATAATTCGTATTTTGTAGGGCTATTTATCGTGTAAGTTGACTTAAATGTTTAATATATCTATTATTTAAAAATTTGCTATATTCACAAGATGTATTTTCAGTATAGTTTAAATTCTTTTTTGATAATTCATTCTTCAACAGTCTGTATTGTCTCTAGAAACTTCAAATTTCTTCGAACATTACTAATTGAATTATTTTCCTTTTGAAATGTCCATTGAAGTGGAATCAAGCAATAATGTTTAACGAGTTTATTTGAATGGATGGCCCAGCGTCGAAGACAAACGTTCCCTCAAAGAGAGATTGGGGAAACATTAAGTTCAAGATTGTTTTAGAACTGTTGCCCCGTTGAGCACAATTTGAATTTATTACATACAAACTTCAGATCAACTTATCTAGCCTTTTAGATCGTATACTACAATTTAAGTAATTTTTGGTGTTCTAAATGTATGAGGAATACCAATAAAGCAATACCAAAAATATTTTATTTGCAAATACGCAGTGTCTCAAATAAATGTATACACTTTTGAACTAACATATTTAATTAAAGGAAATTTGTTCTGTTTGAAAACATACATCATCTGACAATTCAAAACAGATGTTGTGTTTAAAAAAATGTTACTCATGGTTATTATTTCTCTCATTAAGTATTTGGATAAATATGGCTGACGTGCAATTATTTTTGATCAAAGTAAATGGGATTTGAAGTGTAACTGGAAGACTGAGAATGTTCACGAAGCTCAATTACGTTGATAAATGGAATTTGGAACACAACTACAGACGAGAGTAATAATAGGAAGGATTCGTTACAAGTTTGAAGCCATGAGACAGGACAAATGTGAACAAGAAGTGGTCTGGGCGGAGAAGAACCTCTACAAGTAATGAAAATGTCGGTGTGGTAGTGCTGACTTTTACACAATCCCCAAACAAACCTCTCAGACAATGCTTTCGTGAAACGACTACTATTTAAAAAGTATTCAAAGAATTGAAAAGCTAATACTTGGAGATCATACATTCCACAACTTCTGCGTGTACTAAATAAAGATGTTGCAGACACGCGATAACAGTTTTGTAACAGTACATGTGTAGAAAATGAAAAGTTTATTGATTTAAAAAATTTTAACCAAAGTCAGATGGAGCAACAACAGTCCTTCTTTAAACTCAATGGAACAATTAACAGACATAAATGTGTTTACTGTACTGACGAAAATCCACACATAATTTAACAGAAACTAGTCAATTTATCAGCCCTAATACTGCTGTGTTTTTTTAGAGAGAGAACCGTCACCGGTGAAGCTTAATTAATTACAAACAAAACAAGATTACTCCTGCTTTTTAGAACTTTTATGACAGTGAACAAGTGCATTTTCAACATGATTGGGCTCCATCTTGACGTGTGGAGGGATTTTTTTCCTTTCCTCAGGCGGTGGATAGGGCAAAGAGGAAATGCTTCAGAGTACCAGATGTGATCTCCAGACTTACCACTCATGGACTATGTTACCTTTGGGGTGTTTTAAAAGACAGGGCACAAAACTAAGGACGCTGGAACATCTGAAATGGCAGATTAAAAGTGCTTTTGCCATGGACCACTTAGATACAGTAAAATTAGTTTGCCATTCTGTATTGCAATTACATGTATTTTGTACATGTATAGGTAATCGTAAGCTTAAACTTCAAAACAACACAAGTATTATGTATCTAAATGTGTCCTTTAATTAAATATGTCAGTTCAAAATATGTAGGGTATCCATTATATATAAATATATATTTTTTGAGATACTGTATTTAAAAATGATCTGTATCTATAGTTTTAACTCTCAATTATAATTTAAATTAGTAGATTATGTATACGTGACTTTATACGAATCTACAAGACATAATGAAAATATAAGATTTAGTCGTTTCATTTCTAACTTAGAAGTAACAAATGCCTCAGCAATTCTCAAAGTATGAACAACGCATCCGTCGGGACTGCTCCACTAAGCCAAAATGATTTTGTGGAACGAAAATATGATTTCCTAATACTTGTAAAAAATAACTTTGCTTTGAGAAAGTTGTACGGAATTGTAGATTCAATATACATAGTAACACATTCATTATGAGTTCATTAAAACTTCAGTAATTAGTTGTTGCTTGTAGTAAAGTTTACGTTTACACGATGTTAATCTATAAGCTACACTGGTTGTAACAGACTCTTTTCATTAGTTGTGACATAATTTGTAAAAACAAACGAAGCTAAAACACGATAAAACATCTTTTCCATAACACTTAAAACGACTTTTTAGATGCACGTTTTATAACTATATGCTCCTTTTTTAAATACTTTGAGAAATACTACGTTTAAAATGTAGGAGGAAGAGTTTAAAATTTGTTTAGTGTACTGATCCACAGTAGTTTTAAATGTAGAATTCTGTAGCAGTTGTAAGATTGCAGTCAGTTCCGTGTGGGACTCTCACTTAGGAAGATTTAGTTTGGATATTTTTACTGTGACTTTTTAAATCTAAAATAGTTTTGGATAGGTAATTTAATGTGTGAAAAACACTTGATGCCCCCCACCCCACACCCCCTAACCTATTGTGGTAAAACAAATGAAACTACATTATTCATAAAGTGAAATTTAGAAAATCTTTCACGCATAAATCTTTAAGAACGTTCAAAATATGAAAAAAAAAACATTTTGTAGATAGAAGTCCCTCAATTACAAGACTAGTGTAGTTGATTATTTAAAAAAATCATATTTTTTTGCTATATAATAGTGTATAATTTACTTGTAATACACATTTTACATAAAATACGTATGCATTTAATAATGCATACATAATTTAGTAAGTTTACGTGTTCAATGTATTTGCAATTTGTTTTAATATCTAATAACATTCATTTCACCATGTTTACGGTTATAGCATACATATAATAATATGAACTAAATTGTAAAACTCACAACACAATACGTTTGTGAATTTTTTCATGCAAATATTTTGTCTTCAAATCACCATAAAACATTTTTCTTTCTACATTTCCAAGTTTATTCCAAGACATTAGCCCTCAAATTGTCTTGCCTTTAGGTTTATTAAAACGTATGTGGTAGGCCTACCAATATTGTTCAATAAACTTAAATATAAAAACTTTAATGTTGGTTTATTTATAAAAATATTAGAAGCTGCAACACCATTTTAGGACTATAAAAGTTTCCGATTTTCTACCGAGTAAAAATCTGTTTTTAATTTCACCCCTGAATAACTTTTCCCAGGCTTAATTTCTATCCTCGGCACGTTAAGTTCAATTTAATTTATGCTGTAAACTCCTCTATCAATGTAATTACAAATACATTCATATTTACTTTATACAGTAGATTAAACCATAAAGTGTTCTACTTTTGTCTTCGAAAAAAATGTTTCCCCACCTTTATCGCATCGAACATAAACCAAATCTGTACACCAATAAATCTAAATTAAAGTATAATATTAAATTGTCTTGACCTAATATTGAATTTCACAAACATGGTCCAAGAGTTTGGTTTGTAAAATGAGCATATAAATAACAGTAATGTTTTAAAGTTGACACTGAATCCTTAATTTACAATCTTCTTGCCTCTTATGGTAGGTTTTGTGTTAGAATTTTCTTCAGAATTAGTAATACATTAAAAATTCTGCATCAAATTTACTTCGATTTTCTGAAATATTTGTTTCAAAATTGTGAAAGAGCTTTATGTTGTAAATACAGTAGTTTCGTGTTTTCCATACGGACTTGACTATACAATATTAAATATATTTTTGTTTAATAATATTTTCTATAATTTTACATATAAACTTACGAATTAAATATGGTCATGTCCCATATTTTTTTACTGAGTGAAAGATTTTAAAATTACAGAAACAAATAAATATAATTTTTAAATTAACTTAATTATTCATTTAAGAAGTACTTGTTCTCGTTATATAGATAGTACAGGTTTAAAAGCCTTGAATATGAATTATTATTCAGAAAATTAACTGAACCCGTTTTAAATACTTCATTAAAAACTCTGAATTTTGATGAAAACTAACTTCTGTTACAAGACGAGAATAGAATATTAATGGATGATTGATAAAGTCCATTTTTAGATCAAACTTAAGTTTTAATTTAGTTGAAAAGAAAACATAATGAATACAAGAAATCTAATTTATATAAATAAAAATTACACAAATGTTTAAACGCGTTATCTTATAAACCAACACTTTTAACAATACATCATTTAAATCTTATGGCTAAAACTGATTGTGAAATAAAACTAATTGCTAAATTATTATTGTTTTGGGAATGAATGTAAATTACTTGTATTACTATATTATTAGGCCTATGCATAAAACACATGTATTGTATTTATAACGTGAATATTACATTTTGTATTATTATTGTATGCATAAATTATATTTGCTTACAACCCCTATCCCTTTTATTATATTATTTCCTAGATTTATATCTACAATCCGTCCCACAGTAAATCAAGTAAATTTTACGTGGCCATACAATGACAAGGGAAGCAAATTTCTAATGATGCATATAACAAATATATAAGCAAGTTAATTTATGTACATAGCTTTTGTCAAACTGTTTTGTCTGTTATTTTATTCAATTGGTTGTCATGATAATAAATGCAAATACACATGTTGTTCATCAGTATTTGCCTAACCTGAGATATTGTTTCGACTAAATTTACAAATATTGAAATAAAAAATGTTTTGATCAAAATGAATTATATGTTACTCAGGGATAGTGTAGCTTGTTATTACTAAAACTATTTTTTCAATCAGTTCAGTAGTTCCAGAGATTACCCCCTACATACAAACAAAAAATGTGTACCTCTTTATAATATTAGTATAGAAATCAATTAAAGTTGACCGACAATTAAATGGTGATTTTAACATTTTACTATTTCTGTTAATTTTGTTTTTTCTTCTTCAAATAATATATTTATTTTACTAGTTGGTTTTCAATTAAATATACGAAATACATTATATCTAAATCGACTTTTTTATTTAGTACTCGTACATATTTATTCTATGTTGTGATTTTTTTTTAGCATCTAGAATTGGAATTGCTCAAAGTGGTTTAACTTTTTCGATCAATTATTAGGTCTATTTTTAAATACCACAATGAAATATAGCCAATGCTATTCAAAATACAATTTTTTAACATAAAAGTATTCCTGAAAATTATAAACTAATTTTTTACATACCATTCATAGAAACAAATATAATTTTCTATTATGCGATATAGTATAGAAAAAGACAAACACTATATAGTCCCACGTACTTGTATAGTGTATATTTTACTACCAAATCATACCAAATAATGACTTGCCTTTTTTTCTAGAACACCATTTATCCATATTACGATCACTTTTTCCACCAAAATTGGATGATTAATAAGTAAAATTATTGAAAGTATCAAGAAAGATATATGAGAGCAAGATGACAACAATTGTGCCAAAGACAAAGTGGAGCGATCGATGATGCAACAGTAACTATGTTATAAATGTCATGTCCGTTATGATCACAGA
Source organism: Philaenus spumarius (assembly GCA_018207615.1). NCBI lineage: Eukaryota > Metazoa > Arthropoda > Insecta > Hemiptera > Aphrophoridae > Philaenus > Philaenus spumarius. Next base: position 421,349 of record JAGFPH010000156.1, read on the forward strand.
ATATTGAATAGAATAGAAGCGGCATAGGGTAAGAGGATGTGAGTTGACTCCCGCTCTCTAACCCACACTCCTTTGCCCTCAAAACATTTCCTTCCGCAGTTTAACACACTTAACCTATACCTTCCACGTTACATCAGAACTCTCCACGAGTGTTTATGATACTCCTTGTTTAGTCTTTGTTATTGAAGTTTCTTTTTTGTGTTTTGTTATTGTTTAATGTTTTAATGCCTTGTTGTGTGGCCTTTGGTTACAGCGTGAGAGAAGAGGATAAAACAGTTAACCCTCCGATAACTTTGCATCAGTAAGTATCACATATATTATTTCTCAAGGCCATTTTTTGTCGGTACGCCATAACTTCCTTAATACATCATCAAATTACATGAATGTGGCATCATTTTAAAGCTTTCCTTAACCGATACACCGGAAAAATATACAAAATGCAATTATACGAAAAAATAAAATAAAATAAAGAATCCGAAAGTAACAGTGATGTAAGATCAAGTAAGTTGTACGGATATTTTCCTTTCGTTGACAACACTGATAATAACAATACCCCGCTGGAGAGCTGCTGTTATGCCACTGCATTGCTATTTTTAATTAATTGTAAGCGTAACACATCTTCTTTACTTTAACCCTCACCTATACACACTATACGATACTAAATATACGGTGTGTACTTTAATTAAGTCAGTTAGAATGCGAATGTTTCGCACGGGTCATCTAGTATATACTTATATTATAAAGAGATAAAATTTGTTTGTATGTAGGGGGTAATCTCTGTAACTACTGAACCGATTGAAAAAATAGTTTTACCAATAAAAAGCTACACTATTCCTGAGTGAGATAGGCTAGAATTCATTTTGATAAAGCCTTTTTTATTTCAATATTTGTAAATTTAATTGGAAAAAATCTTAGGTTAGGCCTAGACTGATCACATGTATTTACATTTATTACCATAGCAACCAATTGAATAATATAACCGATAAAACATCTGATTGAAACTGTGAAGCAATTATTTAAATTTCTAATTATTAGGTTAGGTTTTCATTGAAGTGTAGACCTGAGCCTTGCTGGTTCTTTTAACCTTTATTATAACTGCTGTTTTAAAATATGCGAAATAATTTGATTTGAACATCATTATTTACCATCTTAGCTTTGGAGTTATTATTAATATTATTATAAAGAGGTAAAATTCTTTTGTTTATTGGTTTGTATGTAGGGGGTAATCTCTGGAACTACTGAACCGATTGAAAAAATAGTTTTACTAATAAAAAGCTACACTATCCTTGAGCAACATAGGCTAGAATTAATTTTGATTTAATTGTTAAAACAACCCATAAAACAATAAATATGATTTGTTATACTTTCCTTAAAGCTAGAGCGCTGAAGTTTTGTAAATTTATTTCTTACAAGATACATAGAAAAAGTAACCTAGATTTGCATTTTGTCGCATGCTGCTAAGGGGTGAAAATATTATAACCCCTAAAACAATAAAAATTAATTGTTATATTTTCCTTAGTGTTAAGGTATGTTAGTAAGCTGAAAATTTGTACATTTATTTCTTACAACATACATAAATAAAGTATTGACATTTTGTCACGTGCTGTTAAGCGGTGAAAATGTTGTTACACTTTCCTTAAAGCTAGAGAATAAACCCTTAATAAATTAAGGAATTTAAAAATAAGAAACCACTATAGTACATCTTAATTAAAATAAATAAGACATATTAGAATTTAATAGTAGGGCCTATTTATATAAATAGCCTGTTTTTATTTATTTATTTTATAAATTTTAATTTATAAAATAACCAGTTTGAATTTGTTTCGACGCGAGTCACCGTGGGGGTTGGCGAGCGAAGCGAGCAGGGGCGGAGCCCTCTAGTAAATTATAACATTATAATGCATAAAAAGTTCTTAATTATTGAAAGAACCAAATAAATTCGAAACTGATGCTATGAACCAAATAAAACTTAGTTAAGTTGTGTTTATTAAAAATTATAATAAACATCTATACACATCTATCCTTTACTTCAACCCTCACCTATGCCCATTACGCACTAAATACACACTATACGATACTAAATATACGGTGTGTACTTTAATTAAGTCAGTATGCGAATGCTTCTCACGGGTCAGCTAGTCTATACTAATATTATAAAGAGATAAAATTTGTTTGAATGTATGGGATAATCTCTGGAACTACTGAACCGATTGAAAAAATAGTTTTACTAATAAAACGCTACACTATTCTTGAGTAACATAGGCTAGAATTAATTTTGATTTAGGGATTAAACAACCCATAAAACAATTAAAATTAATTGTTATATTTTCCTTAAACAGTTAGTGAGCTGAAAATTTGTACATTTATATTTTACAACATACATAAAAAAAGTATCACAGATTAACATTTTGCCGCGTGCTGCTATGGGGTGAAAATGTAGTAAAAATGTTGATTGTTATATTTTCCTTAACACTAGAGAATAAACCCTTAATAAATTAAGGAACCACTATGTTATATCCTAATTAAAATAAATAAGACGTATTAAAATTTAAAGGGGAAATGGTTTTTTCTTCAACAGATCACTTTTTAGAACAAGTAACTCATTATCCATTACTTTTAAAAAGCATAGTGGCATATTATTTTAAAATAAGGATATTTCATCACATAAATGAGATTAAAAATCAAATCCACAAAAATAAAATAAGGTCGATAAACAACAAATTAGTATTGTTCCAGGGACAATAATTTTTTTAATAATAATCTATACTTAAATACCTAAATAAAATATGTAAACATAAATACAATTTCAAAAAGTTAATTTTTTTATGAAACTTACTCTCCTACCAATTTTGTTATGTTAACTACTTATAAACATTCGGACAATGAAGTAAAACAAAATTTATTAAACTAAATTGTTACTTTTCTAATATTTATTTCACTTAAACTTTCACACGGTGGACCATGGTTTAAGTAAGTTATTTGCAACACTGTTATTTTTGAAACCTTGGTTCACTATGAAATAAAGATAATATCAAAATCGTAATAAATGTGTTTTATTTATTTTGTTCACTGTCCGAATATTTCACAACATTCAGAATTCATTAAAACAATTATTAATGCAATTGCATTAAGTAGGTCTAACCCATTGACTCTTGCTTATATAGTCAATGGTCTAACTGACAACTATTTGGGCTTAAGCCCTTGTAAGCTTCATTTTCACAAAAAACATTCCAGAAAACTCTTTATGGGAGCAAAACAGTTACAATTCATCAGAAAAAGGTAATTGAGAAAGCGCTTGTGAAGAAACTGAGGGGGCAAGAATACTAGGTTTGACTCACATCACTTCCTTGATGCTGGTTCTACTGTATTACATGTTCTGTGGTTATGATACTTCATTAATTTATTCTTCAGCTGCAATTTCTCTAAGATAACATTGCTATTAATTTGTAAATGAGTTTTATTCTTAAATGTATTTTTGTAAATTATAAACTTTTTAGTAAGTTTTGATATAGGCTATTCAAAACTATATTTTAGACAACAAATATAAAACACATGAAATTTGGTGAACAAAATAGAATTCCTAAAATCTAAACATTTACGTAATATTTATAAAAAAACAGGACAACCTTAAATTTAGAAGCACTCGTTCTCGTTTATTTGTTGACACTTACACAGGTCTTTGGACAACTGAACTACTTTGAGAAACTGATACTCGAATAGAAATTCTACTTTGAATAACTAAATATATCAAATACAATATTTTTACGTTTTGAATAGTACCAAATGTTCTGACATATATTTTCTTAAAATGTTTTTTGTAAATCCGCTTGGAAAATGTAAAATTATAAGATTCAAATGATAAAAAGAATAATTACTGTCAGTAAAAGATTTGTTAGCAAAGTTAGTCTAGTCAAAGTTATAGTCTACTCAAACTATAATAATTATTACACAAATGCATACATTAATCTTACGCACTTTTTAAATGCGTTCCTTCTTTTTCAAGGTAAATTTTATAGTTTTTGAACAATGAATGACGCATTTTATCACATACGTTCAGTGAAAACAGTGTTTCAAATTAATTGTATTTCTTTATTTTATTTGCTCAGTGCTCTCTCTCTCATCTTCATACTGTATTTACCACCTTCTAACTCTCTCCATAGTTGCATACTTTTTGAATACTTTGTAAACCAATTCTAGATGGTGATTATTGCCAGGAAAGAGTTTCAGAAATAAATCAATTAGGCCATTGTAACTATGTTCACTTACTGCCAAACAGTTTTACCTTTTCACTTTTCTACAACAAGTTTTCTGAACTCTGTGAAAGTTTTCAGTACAGCGATATGAAAATAACCACAACTAAATCCAAATACTGTATTTTATTAAACCATTTTGATATAGTATAAACCAACTTTAAACAATTGCAGCTGATTTACTGCCTCAGTTGATTAACATTGAAAACTACATCAACTACAAGCGTCAGATAGCGTAAGGCCATTTTGAGTAATAAAGTATTTAGTTAATTTTACCAATTTAAAACTAGTTTGAATTTGTACAGACTGTTTATATTATACATACGTAGTTCGCAACAATACAAATCTAATCCAAATTGTATCACATTGATTAAATTTTATAAATTATATTTAAAATTACAAACTTTTAAACTCCTCTATATAACAAAACAGAATCTTTAAAGAAGTGATATTGAGCAAAGTAACACAATAAGTAATATATCTCCAGCTATTGATTACCCTTCACAAAGAGCATAAAGAGCAATATTAAAGGATGCCAAGGTTGGAGTGCTTTATAAACATTTTATTTCGCGAAGTGGACGTGTACTGGGAACAATAAACTGAGAGATGTATTGAACTGATTTCACAAACAGCTCTTTTGGGGACAATGTCTAGCTTGACACATAGTCAACCTCGTGAGATAGTGTTTCAAGAATGATTGTCCTTGATTTCTTGTGGATTTAAACAGCATGTGATATACGAGTTGTTGTATTTATTATTATTTTGTATGGTATTGGAATTCCAATTACTATTAATTCTGTAATTTACCTCGCAAAAATGTAAAATCTGGTATTTTGATGGCATAGGTTTTGTCTAATATTATTATACCTGAAACATATAGAATAATATTAATTTAATGTTATGGAGATATCAAACTGTTATAGATTAAAGTGTCTGTCCAATAATGTACAAGATCTGTGAAATCAATTCCTTAATTGTTTTGCATTCTGTTAACCCAACCACAACGCAAATTTTCTGACTAGGCCTAGGAATGTCTCTTTTCATAAACATCTTTCGCCTCGGTTCATACTGTTTTCTTGTAGCCTAATATCGACAACATCAGTAATTTAATTTGCAAATTTCAATGATAAAACGGCAGGATTAGATAAGATTCGAGCTATAGGCCTAGACATGATAGAAAATTCACAAATAATCACAGAACATATAATAAAATTGATAGGCTACATTTTTTGCATTTATGATTTGTTTTTCTTAAACTATCCTTGAAAGTTCTTAAAAAAGACTCAAGAAATGAAGATTAATGCACAATTAGTTTTAAATGCCTTCAAGCAATATTCATGTAAAGTTTTAAGAAAATCGAACCATGCATTTCGCCCTGACTGAGAAATAAACAGTTTTTAATGTCGAACGGTCTATATAAAATTTATATAGGCCTACGAAGTGTCCAAGTGCTTTTTTTACGACTTTTCTACTTTAGAGTATAATTAATTTGAGCTGAGAGGATTATAATCTCACGACAAATTAAGTATAAATGCTCCGATTTTGAAAATCTCAACTTGAATCGATAAAACACATATGATTTCATTAGAAAAGTGTTTGCCAAAATTTTTCCCAACAGCTAATAAAAAATGTATAGGGGTTTTTAGAAATTTCGTCCCATAGACAACTTTTTTTATAAATTTTCTCCGATTTTCACACATAGGGTATCAAACGACAGATTTTAACGAGTGCTGTAAGAAAATATAAAAAATAATCCCCTATATCACTATTTTTATGTTATTTTGCACTAGCTAATTCAAACACTAGCAAAGTTAGACAAACGCCTACGCATCTAATTCTACCAAAATAACGCTACGCTCAAAGATTTATATTCTGGTTTTAATTTTAACGTCGGGGTGGGCACAAAAGTGCCAGTGAGACGCAAATTTGGTAAGTCAAACGCTAACGAAGTCAGTCCAATAATTTAGAATAGATTATTTAATGTTAGAATTCTACATGCAAGGCCCCGGGGTTTTATCGTTCTCACTGCTACGCAGTGATGTGTCAGGATTTTTTGTATAAGGTTTGTAAAAATAAGAGATTTCGTACCTGACCTATCATATTTATTTTTTCCTTATGTTTATAATTTTGAATAAACACAACTTAACTAAGTTTTATTTGCAGGGTTCTTACAGCAATAACTAAAAAAAAATTAAGGACTTTTCAAGGACTTTTCCAGATTCATTCTACTTTTTCAAGACCCTAGATTTTTCGATAAGTGGCCTATTAAAATTTTATATGTTAATTTTATTGCATTTATCCCTTTCAAAAATAAGCAAATTCGATAAAGAGTTAGGCCTAGTACAGTTAATTTTGACTTTAAAAGAAAAAAGTTTATTTACATCTACAAGATTACCAAATATTAGCTACGTGACGTGACGTATGCCTTGGCCAATGATGACACGTGACAACAATTTTAATCAACATATGAAATTATATCGTGTTAATTATTTAATTATTTTGTGTTGTGTTGTTTAATGTGACTCAGTGTTTTAAGACAACATTGGGAATTACAGAGGGGAAACTATAGGCCTACAGCCAATTAATAAACATTTTAGACCTTTCCATTTTAAAACTTCCAATTTACATTCGGACCATCCATTGAAATCTGACTTAAGAATCGTTTTTGCAAATTATTTTCAGACAGTAATTTATTAAAGCATTCTACCAATATATCACTTGTTGCATGGCCAAGAAATTCTGAATGGATATAATATGTTTTAACAAGTTTTGATTCTCTATCCCAGAAGCGCACCTGAAAATCTAACTGTTTCTCTTGCATTTTGTGATTTGTTGTTTCATCAAAGAGGATAACATACAATGAATTTGTGAGTTTATGAAACAACAAAGATAGAAAATAAGGTGAAAGCCCAAAACAGGTTAGGTATGCACATTTGGTTTCACTAAGAGTGAAATTTTGGGCTATACTACTGTCAGGAAACATTTGTCTAAAAATAGCACTTGCATTAGAACATGATTTGTATGAATAATGACTAGTACATACTTTGAGTGCCCATAAAATTTCTGCTTTTAAGGTGTCATGTTTAATTAAAAAATCATTTAGGCCTGTACTTTTGATACTACAAGTACACTTATCTGAGATAGGCTTATTTTGGGCCTGGCTTACATCAACTTCTGTAGAACATGTACAACTACTAGACTTAGGCCTAGATATTGACAATGAGGAAGTACTAGGCCTATTAATATCATCTAAGGTAGGCTTACTTACAGGGTTAAATTGTACATTAGGCCTAGTAATAAATGCCTTAATACCCAAAGATTTTTTCTTTAAATCCATTAAATTTGTGTGTTTTTTCCCCTTCATGTGACTGTGTATGGCCGATACACCCATTTTCGTAATGTCAAATACCGTAACACAAAGTCTGCATTTCGCTTTTGTTTTATCATTTTCCACTTCCGCCAACCAATCACTGAATGCATGATTTTTAATCCAAAGTGGATTAAAACAACAATTTCCTGGCATGGTTAATTAACACAATACACATTGATTCACACTTTACTTCACTATCACAACCTCAAAATATACTGTAGACAACCGACAACTTTACCGAATCAATGAATTAATTACAGTACACATACACACTCGCAAAGTAAAGTAAAGTAAATGGCGGCGTGGTAGAATGCACTAGCGATCAGCGATGGAAATATTGGAGCAAACAGCTGTTTTATCTGTTATTTTATTCAACTGGTTGCTATGGCAATAAATGTAAATACATGTGATGATTTTTATCAGTCTAGTCCTAAGATTTCTTTCCGACTAAATTTACAAATATTAAAATAAAAAGTTATTTTATCCAAATGAATTGTAACCTATGTTACTCTGGGATCGTGTAGCTTTTTATTAGTAAAACTATTTTTTCAATCGGTTCAGGAGTTCCAGAGATTACCTACATACAAACAAACAAATTTTACCTCTTTATAATATTATAGTATGGATTTTGTAAGAATTGTTTATACTTTAATAGAACTTTATTAACGTTAAGTTTTAGGCCTACCGCAAGTTTTTTTACAAGTTTTTTAAAGATTTATTTTTAGAGACACAGAAATCAAAATTTAGACCTTACAAGATTATGACACACATTCATATTGAAAACATTTGAAAAAGAAAAAAACTTTGAATCATTGAATTGATCCAAGAATAAGATTGTAACACATTATTATTAAAAAAAAAGTTAATTTTATTATTGATTTCATGGAATCGAACCAATAATTCTGAGAACTGAAGCTTAGCCTAGACAAAATTAATTAGTCAACCGGTGAAAATATAACAATCTAAGTTATATAATTTGTGGCTCGTTAAAACCCCTACAATTAGTCTAAGTCGTGTTGCCTTACTTCAAGAAACATGTATGCCAAATTTGAATAAAATCGAAAAACGTGTTTGGTCGTAATTTCGTAACAAACAGGCAGACAAATTGCAGAACAATTTGAAATAGGACCTCGGTTACGTTCGGTCAATAAGTTGCAAAGTAGAACAATTCAGAATACTCAAAAAGGGTGGCCCAATTGAAAAATTGAAAAATATTACACAAATTAAATAAAGTATAATATACTCCCAAAATTATAAAGTAATAGCAATGTTTCTTATTTCTTCCCCCGACCCCCCCCCCCCCCTTAAACATATTATTTTTACCAAATTGTTAAATATGTTTAGCTGTATTTCAAAACTTATTTTTAAAATGCTTACTGTTAGGTTATGTTTACTGTTGCCTTTAAAATAAAGAAACACTCAATCAATGTTTATATTATAAATTTCTTCAAAAACCTTGGGGAACTGAGATTTAAAAAAAAAAAAAAATAATTTCATTTAAACTGTTTTTTAACTCTCTATTGACTAACACATTGACATTACAACACATACACAAAAATGCAAACAACATTTAGTTCGTAGTTGCCCGCACGGGTACTGGGTTAGGACTGGCCGTGCGGGCAACTATGAACTAAATGTTGTGCGTTGTTTGTTGTATATTTTTGTGTATGTGTTGTAATGTCAATGTGTTGTAACAGTTTTTTAATGTTTGACGACCTCATGTGAGCGACTTTTACACCAGAAGATGGATGATTGAATACGTCCGAAACCGCGGTAGTGTTTTTTAACCTAGTGGATCACTTGACGGAAAAAACAGGTAATATAAATTAACCTTGTAGAAAGATATTGTTTATGAAAAATAAAAAAGCTCTAGGTATTGATGGTTTCTACTCTACTGTAGAAAAAATAACTTAGTTTAAATTGATACCTTCCTGTACATTTTAAATTTTAGTTTGGGTCACGGCGTTTTCCTTACAAACTCAAAGAAGCAGTTGTGTTGCTATCCATAAAAAAGACTCTGCTAACGTGTATAACAACTTTAGTCAAATTCTACTTGTTTATACTTTTTCAAAAATACTCGAAAAATTAAGAAACAGAAATTGATGGCTCATTTAAACAAAATTAATTTTCGTATTGGTAACTAATACGGGTTCTGAGGAGGTATGAATACAGAATAAGATCTTTACAATTTGATGAGTTGTGTAAGTGTAGGTGTACATTGTGTTACATTTGTGAGATAGGTGTTCTTACACATAAAAACCATTTTGATACTATTGATCATATTTATGATATTAGTCCTTAAAATTCTAAAATTTAACATCAGATGAGTAGTATTTTCAAAAGCTATCTTTATGGCAGGAAGCATTCTGTGAGGTTAAAATAGGTAAAAATAAAATGTGGTGTAATAAGTCAGTTTTGTGTCCTATATATATATATTTATAAATGACCTTTGTAATTCGTGACTTAAGGACGCTTTAACATTACACTGCACTATGTAATGATGTAATGTTAAATATACATGGAGTGATGAATGAAGTTTATGAATGAGCAGGTTATGAATGAAGTTTTGAGAGAGATGGTGGTTTACAGAAAATTAAAATGAGGGTTCGGAAAAACAAATTTTACTAAGTTTTAATTGAAGGAAAGATATAAGTTCTCTAAATACATAATATATCTTTCTTTGGAAAAATTCGTTCCAGAGACGTTTTTACAAAACTAAGTATTCCGTTTTTAAAACAAGTAATTACATAACATATTTGGTACTATTTCTCGGCAAAGAATTAAATTGGGAAGTATAATTGTTAAATTTTAATTTTAATTTGGTATTATATTAAGAGTTTTTTACTTTCTGAAAATATGTGTTCTCCATATTATATTAAACGCTTGAATTACAAGAATAGGTTGGGAAATTCAAAATTCCTGCTTCATTTATTGCTTTTCATTTAAAATACTTTTAAATACATTTTGTCTGTATTACTTTTGGGAGGAAGAATTTAACTTTCATAAAAAATTATAAATATTATTTTAAAACTGCTTCTGTTTAAACAAAAACAACCTATCAAAATTCTCAAGTAGGCCTATATGTTATCTTTTTAAAATTAAATCTATATTATTTCCGCTAACAAAGTTTTAACAGTAAACAAAACATAAAGTAATAAATATCTCTTTACATATAAAAGAAACATTTTGTATTGTAATGCTGAAGATATATTGATTTACCTCAAGCAAATTAAACTATTTGCACAATAAATATAAGACAGTATAAAGTTGATACTGAATGACGTCAGTTTTTGAGGTGAGGGGTGCAGAAGAGGCCTTGAACTGGATATAGAGATGTAGCACGTGATGTCTGTCCTTGACAACCCCTTCGTATAATATAATGCAGATAGGCGATGCATTGCATAGCCTTGTACTCTTATCATCTTTATATGAACGATATAATATTGCTTTGGGTCTGACATAAAATCTAAGAAAAAACATTGAATAACATACTGGTTCTTAAAAATCATATTGAGTATTTTATAAAACTATAACTTCAGAAAAAGATTTTTGTTGCTAATAGCAAATATTATTTACTAACTAAATTACACAATGAAACCAAGAACCAGTAAAAATCTAAAACATAAAACCCTTTGCATATTATAATTAAAAGTTTACAAAAACGGTGGAAGATCGTAATACACTCAGTAAGTTTAGAAAAGTTAAAATTTACATGATAAACTGTATAAATTAAATATAAAATATATATTATAAAAGAAAATGTTCCATAAAAACTATGATGTGAGTTTTTGATTGTTTCATAACGAATTAACTATAAAACTACTAATCCTATTTTAATGAAACTGTTACTAACCTGTCAAGCATTGTCATTCGATTAGCGTGGGATAAAGCTCTCAAAGCTAGGCTCAACAGTGATTGAAAAGGTAAAAGTTTTTTGTTAAATACAGTGGTTCGGGTGCATTTATTACTAAAGCTGGATACATAAAAGGCAATTTATATTAATTTAAGGAAGGATGTGTGTCTGTTTATAGTGGATTTGTATTATATGAGAGTAAATGTACAAAAGCATAGGTATCAACATGTAAATACAGTATGTACGAGTATATGAGTGTGTCAATAGTACTATGTATGATGTGTTTTGTTGGTTCTAATAAAAAATATGTATTTCATAAATCAAATATGTGACTTGGGTGTGAATGTATATTTTTAAATAAACATATATTTTATAATATTGATTTACTTAATTATATTTTTATATTATTCTGGCCAGTTTTAACAGTTATAGAGTTAAATAAATAGTTATTGTAAATTATGTTAAATCGAAAAATCATTACCTAATGAATGGAACTGTAGGCTATTGTGAAGGTATGTGTATATATACAAAAACATATAGCCTATATTATATATGTATATATGTGTATGTCGACTATGTCGTGAAGTAAATGTAGTGTCATATGTGTGTGTAGCGTAATTAAATAATGCGTTTTCTTTTAGAGAAACGATTATTGAAATTGTATAGGTTTAAGGGTCGGCTCTAGCTGTCGGCCATGTTTGCTGACACTCCATAAGACCAATGTTAAATTAAAATCAAAATTTTTCCTTTATTTTTGATCGGATAATTATGAACGATATGTCATTTTAAAGCTATGGCCAATATGCATGCAAATGGCTTTTCCAAAACTATGAAAACATTTTGTTTAATATTTATTAACAATTTAAAACATCAATTTTTAATATTTTTTTTATGTTGTCGCTTTTAATTATAGCAAAAAACTATCAAGCCATTCGAATGAAGAATTTCGTCCCCAAGAGTTTGGTATTTAAAAAAAAATGCTATTTGAGGTGCAAATCCAATTGCAGGTTTTAAATGGATTTAGGCTGAGCAATGTCCGTGTAACCTACCGCCACTATATGGTGACTTTAAATATTTTTTTACGTAGTAACTATTATTACAGCGAAATATTACCAAGCCATTCGGATGAAGAATTTTGTCCCCAAGAGTTTGATATTTTTTTTAAACGCTATTTGAATAATTGCGGGTTTTAAATGGATTTAGGATGAGCAATGTCCGCGTAACCTACCGCCACTATAGGGAGTAGCACGTTGCTTTCTGTTTTACTAGAGCCGACCCAAAGGAAAAAATAAACTATTGTTTAGTTTGAGTGTGAGCATGGACCGGGGATATGATAAGGGCAAAGATACATGCTGTTAGATAGATTGACCAGGTATATTCTTGTATGATGTTAATGACGAAACATAAAATATCTGTAATATAAAGTTGTACTACATAACACAGATTTTGTCCCGTATAATAAGTACATAAGAATTTTTATTTAAACAAGAAAATACATTTTTTAATTATAGATGTTATTTGTATATTAACAAAAATATAAAAATATAATTTTATATTATTGTGGTGAGTGAGACCTAGCTCTGTGAGGACGTGGTAATATCTGGTTTTGAAGATTTCAATCATGTTAGAAACTATAAAAAAAGTACAAAACTGTATCCGTTGTAGCTCAAGAGGTACAGGTGGAGGTTTTGGGTTTGGATTTGAATGGATCACTTAGAAATTGCAATTAGTTAGTTTCTCATAGAACACCTAATAGCAGCGTGGAGTTGGAAGGTTATTACAATAGTATTGTTAGAAACCTTGTTTTACTTATTTACAGGCGATGTTAATACTTTTTTATAGTCAGAGGACCGGTATCTTAATGCTATTTGTTCTATTCGATCCTTGAATTATACAGACATCCCTTCTGCAATTTGATACCAAGTTAACATACCACCATGGATGGCATAGTCGTATAATATTTACCATCTGTGTTTCTAGAGCCACTTTTTTTCTCTAGTAATCGTAGTAAGATCGTAGCATTGTATTTGGATAACCTAATAGAACTCCGATCCAATGCAATATTTTGTTCCACTGGAAATTCGACTTTTTTGGCGCTATCTATTGGGGAAACGAAGGAAGCTGTTTGAAACACCAATGCTTTCTCCCTAGCGCTACCTCGCGGCGCGATCATGTACTATTTTCGCGACAACATTTTTCCGGCACACAGCCCCCGTGTGGATGCAAGATCTATGTATTATTCATGATCTATGATCGTAGTAAGATCGTAGTAAATTCTTAAGTTATTGAAATTTAAACTTCTATAGGCGCACCAGGTTCAAAAAAAGTGTATACATGTTTGGATAGCAGAGTATATAGTTTTCTTGCTGCTGGGGGTGAATCGGATTTTACCGTCACGCTCTATTAAACGACCGTCACGCATCAAGTGAAGAGCTTCATGTATAACGCTATATTCCATCAGTTTGAAAAGTTTTGGTCTTGCCGAGATTCAAACCAGCTGAGTCCATCCCCATATACTAGCTATTTAGCCGGTTAGGCTACCTTGCTAATTTAATATATTTGAGTTGGGTATATAAGTGTAACAAATCTAAGTTGGGTATCCTACATCATAAAGCCAATCTGTTAATGTTAATACAATGTATAGTTTAATTAGTAATACCTCTGAAATGGACATTGTGCTTCCTCATTTCGTAAGTTGTGTTAATTAATAAAAAGTTTTCACTTCTCCTGGGTCTTGAGAAGACAATTACATTTTTTTTATTAATAGGAATGAGTATGTTTTGGTGTGTGTCTGTGAATAGTAATCTTTTAAAAGTTAATTATGGGGTCATTCAAGGAAGTACAATCGTTCTTTTTTGTTGTTGTTATACATTAAAAACTAATCAAAAATATGGGTAGAAGGGAATTTATTTTTGTTTGCTAATGATACAATTGTGTTATTTAAAGGAACAAATTGGGATGAATTTTATTATAAAGCTGTTAGAGACATTTCAAACATTACAAGTTAGCTCGATCAAAATCTATCAACATTTATAATATCCAACAAAATGTATGACTATAAATGTAGCAGGCCAAACCAATTCGCGACAACCTTGTTTAAGAAAGTATGTATGAGGACATCACTTGAATTGTGAAAATATCGAAAGAGTGGATTCCTATAAGTATTTAGGTGTTATGTTAAATAATTTGATGAACTGGTCAGGAAGTATATTGTATTATATTAAGAGTCGAGTGCGGAAATCGATACATGCATTCCTCCTTAATTTCACAAATAGGCTGGCAAATCTTGCTTAGAGTCAGTCGCTTTTGTTGTCTAAAATAATTCCGTATGAAGGGATTCCTAATATATAAACATTGCAACCACTAAAATAATACAAAAATCTATCAGTAAATCAGAAGTAAAAATTCCAAAATGCTTTTCTTCAGAATTTGTCTTTGATGAATTGAGATTGTGGAATGGCAGACAAAACTATTTGTAAAGAATCTCCTTATATTTGTGTTCAAGAACTCTTGTTTTGCATTAGTTCACTATTACTTAGTTCGGGTACTATAAGAATTCAAGTTCAACAACTTGAACATATAGTTATGAGTTTAACAAATCTTTAAGATATCCAAATCCTCACTAAATAGAACATTTTTTTTAGGAGAATTCCGAGTTATCTGCGATATAAACTCTTGTTCTGTTTCAACCAACAAGCATATAACTTAAAAATTTATGTCGAAAATCGTTAGACATGGCACTGAGAACATGATCGCTTACTGTTATAAATAAGCTGAATGTAAAAGTTTTTACGGACCTCACACAATTTTGTTATTGTTATTCTTGTTATTTCATGTAGCTATTATTATTCTTTTGACTGACATTGCCAGGAATTATTGAAACCAGTGAATTTTATTTTGTATTATTATGTTTTACAATTTATATAACGATGCATGACCACGCAAAGGTCCATTTGGGATCGTTGCCGTAAGGAATATATGTTTTAGTATTTTTAAGTTTAAAGGTTTGTATTTTTAACTCGTGGACCCGGTATTGCTATAGCTTGATTTTAGTATACACATATCAAACACGATTAAGTTTATTGAAAAATTAATGTTGAAGTGACTAGTGCTTAAAATAAGATACTAATGATCAGAGTATTAAACATAATGCAATTTATTTTATGTGATTAGCTATCCCATTAAAATTATTTTTTAATTTTAAGGGTAGCTATCTATTTCATAACTTTGACTAAAGTAATCGAATTTCAAACAGTTTTGTATACAACGTAAGAATAATATTACATAAATTTATCTGTATAACTTGTAGGAAGTTAGATATATTTATTTTTATTTTTATCCCATTTTAATCTCTTTGATTGTAGTAGCAATTTTCTCTAAACAATCCTGGTACTTTTATGTGTGAATTGTGAAATTTTAGTGAAATTATTTTAGTAGTTCTTCAGCTTATAGAAAAAGTAAGTGTATAAATGATTATTTAATTTTTTGGTAGTTATCACATTTCCTCCCTTTGACTTAAATAATCGCATTGTAAATGGTGTTTTATACCACTTAAGAATAATATTGCACTTAAATTATTAACTAACTATGACGCTAACAGCTTGTATTTTGTATTACAAGGCTTAAAGCCACTTGACTGCTTATTTTCTTGTTGTTTAGTTTCATTTTCAACTTAATAACTGCACAGATATCTTCAATATTGGTTGTGTTTAAACTAAACGAATCCTGGTACGTTGGTAAACAGATAGAAACAACATTGGCATGACAGAAATAAAAAGTCTTTATCGTTATCTTTAAGTAAGTTTGTATTTAGACAGACTTTCATGGCACCTCAACGGGTTAAGATAATGTAAAGTTACGACTCCTTTAACAAAGAAAGTTTTCAGACTTCTAGAGTAGTGGAAAACACTTCAAACAAATTAATGGTAACTCTGATGTTATCACAAAATCCCAGAGCTAAAGTGAATTCTTAATTTTTTTTAAGAATCGTTGTTATTTGGGATAGAGATAAAACGTATTCAGACTAAAAGTACCTTATATAGTTAAAATTATTAAGAATCTAGATTCATTGGTAGTTATGATCAAAGGATTTAGGAGAACTAAATTGGTTTAGAAAGTCACGTTGTATGAATCTTTCCATGTAACAGGTTGTAAAATTAAGAATTTAATTCTATCTACACTTTTTGAAAACTATGACTGAATTTATATTGTAATCGCGAAGCGATGAAGTCATACATTAAACAAAATAATGGTCATTTGAGGTATTTTCCAAAGTATTGAGACATACTTTCGCTGTCAGCCACTATGTTTGGGAGTCTCCTCCTTTTACTAGACCTTTAAACCAATATATTATATTATTATATAACTGCGTTATTTATTTACTCAAAATTTTATTAAATCTGTCGTATTTTGGAACGACTACGTGCTCTGTCCTTCTGTCAGTGTATCACTGTGTATTATTTAAATAACTAAAAGACTTCAAACGATTTGTAAGTCTATTTCAATTCACTTTTAACGAAACCTTGCAATATACCAGAATACTCGTAGATGGCCCCTCTCAATGGTTTTGAGCGTTAGTTTTAAGCAAAGTTGTGGACATAACCTCAAAGTATAACCTTAAAGTGTGTGTTGAATCAAATCATCTGTTATGAAATTGCATTATTATGCCTACTACAGCTTTATCCCTTATAATATCAGCACACAAAAAACTTACAAATTATAAAATTACCTAGAAGTGTTTCAAAGTAAAAGTGTTGAATAATAAAATCTGATAGGCGAAATCAGCTGCTATTTGATTGAACTTGTATATTGTTGATAGCTACTTCTGTGTTTACTTGATAAAGTGACATGCGACTTAAAAAATGTTAATTATTTATTTTAAATAAACTACTAAACAAATTGAAACACTATTCGGGCAGTCTATTGAGTTACAGAATATTGCCCTGTCATATTTTATAGACATACTAGTTTTTGAGATCTAGAACAATGTACAGACTAACTCTAAATTATTATGGTGAGAAAATAGAAGACAAATAATTGTCTTCTGCAAATTAAAAACACAACCTTAAAACTTTCTCCGCCTAGATATCAGGTGAATTACAAATGCGTATTTATAGTGAAACTTGTGATCACCCATGCTTTAATAATTATAATTTGCACTGTTTCGTTGTGTGCTGACTTTTTTTATGGTTAACAAAACTAAAAGAATTACTTTCGTTAGAACGTGCATTATTTTTACCTATTGTAGTATTTTGCCTCCTTCTCAACACCAAGCCACTCACCCGATTCAAAATAATGTAACCTTGGCAACACACCAAGCATTACGAACAATCAGAAACTAGAGTAAGTGATGTCATTGCAATAAGCCTATAGGGCAACAATGGTTTTAATTATTCTGATGAAACATACTAATTACTAAAAAACACTGTTTAATTATTTACAACAATAGTTGCTTCTACCAATACAGTAAAGCTTTTAATGTTTGCTACTTCTATAAGCGTGAATTCTACACAAACTATCTAGTAAAAGTAGTACTTTTCTAGTTACTTTTACTAGATAATTTGTGTACAATTCCCAACAAACAAAGTCAAATTTAAGTCGGAATTAAAATATTTCTGTATTAACAGTACAAAGAGGATATTAATTTGACAAACTTTTGGAATTTACTGCAGTTTAGCTTCTTTATACTTCTTTTGTCTCACTTCAATGAGCACTCAGGTTGTAATTTATTCATAAGCTATTATCAGAAACTTTACATTAATATATACGGTATATATTTGATTACAAGACTCATTTTGTATAATTTTACAAAAATATAACATTAGTGGAAATTTTTCATCTTGTTTATTTAAGGATACAAATAAATGAATAAAATCACATTTCTAAAATATATGTAAAAAATGTGAACCTCTTTTGTATGTAATAATTTTATAGTTAAATGATCATGATACTTCTATTTTTCTCAGTGATAATAAAGGTCAGACGATATATGATTGATCTTTTTACAAAATAAAAGCATATCTATAATGAAGATTTTAAATTTAATGAAGATTTGTAGTGACGGATTGAAAAGAGGATAAAGACATGCAGCACTTGATTACCTCGACAAGTCTTTCGTATAATACATTGCAGATATTCGATGCATTGCGTAACGTTACACACTTCAGGTCTTATCTGTATGGAGAGGGTATAACTTGAAATAACATTTTACAAGCAAGGCGAACTTTTATACATTAAAACGACATTGTTAACAACTACAACATTTTGTATTGCCAATGGATTCTTTGTATGACAAATTTGTATTTACAAGTGAGGAACATTCAACTCGATACGCCAAAGTTGTATCTGATAAATTCTAAAGAATCTTCATGCTGTAAATTAATTACCAGTTGTACATCTGTGTAGAATATATTTTACCTTTTGGTATAATAACTAACTGATCGCAGTATTCCTACACTGCGTTAGGGCGTCTTTGCCTGGGTTTAGATTTACTCTAGATTTAAGATATTGAGGCAAATAATCTTAAGTACAAACTAAATTACAAGGTTTTTATTCTAAGTAAAAGGTCGAAGTTTACACACTTTCTTTTATTTGTATGAAAAGCCTTTTTTTACAATATATTTCCTCAATTATGCAAATTTAAATGTAGCTTTGTGTGCTGATAACAATCTTGGTAATATGTTGGGTAATACTAAAGACAAAATTCAAGAGCAGAACAAATCCTTAATTTATTGTATAAACTAAGAAATGTGTCCGAAGAAATATATAGGTCAAACCAAAAGAAGCACTAAGACACTAGCTAATGAATATTTTTCTTACTTAAAATATAAAGAGACAAAATAAATCAGGTATGGTTAAGCACTGTTTAAATGAAAATCATCATTTTAAAATAGAAAACTCTAAATTGTTGAAAAAAGTTACTTAACCAAACACATTGGATGCTTGGGAAACTTTGTATAACAAATACAGTAACATAATTGTAAATAATGAATTAGGTCGTATACAAAATTCTTTATTGATGTAATAAAACAACATGTTGTTAGATATAAATATTAGTTTAGCAATATTTTTTAAATTATATAGTTACTGTTAGGTTTAAACCAGTAACTATATAAGTCACCCTTTTAGTTTAAACCACTTAGGTTGTGAGAAGTTTTGTATAAATAAGGTGCTTTGACAAAGGCATTGTCGTTGAAACGCGCTTGAGTTAGTAAAAGTATTAGTTGAGAAATTTTGTGTTCAAATTTTATTTCACCAAGTTACCTTCTCACAAGTCAAGTTCAATAGTTATTTATTTTATTTTTATTTTACTTTCTGCTCCACATTATTAAAGGTTTTTGTGATTACTATGTTGATTGTTAAAACTAAAAGTAAAAACCTTGGCATTTAGAAAATATATATATGTGTGTATTACAGTATATAATCATTTTGGTATTAATAAGTTTTCATATTAAATTTTATATATATATACAGGGTGTCCCCGAACTCTCTGGACCCCTTTTGTGGATATGTTCCTGGGATCCAGACAAACATATTTCACAATATAAACATTTGTCTACGGTGCTTAATTTTTCGTCTGTCTGTACGTGTTTTTTACAAAATACTTAATATTTTTGAAAGTCGAAAAGATATTCAGCTCAAGCTTTGTATACCTATTTGTTGCTTAACTTTTTATCACTGTAAGAAAAATTAGAAAATTATTTTAAATATTTTCACAATGGTGGCCATTTATAATTTTTAATGTCAAATATCTCAAAATCCGCTAACTTTACAAAAAAAATACAAGAAACAAAAAAAAAATGCTTTTTTAATGTGACAAACACAGTAGTTTTTTTATTTTGTCTGTAGCTCAAATGGTAACGGATATATTGACAAGAAATATAAAACATGTATTTCTTGCTACTTGTCAACAATACCCAGAATTACTCTAGAAACAAAATATTTTAATGTTATTATGAGCTAAAATAATAAGTTATTTGCATATTGCTCCGAGCACTTTCTGAGCTCATTCCACTAGCAAAAAATAATGAAAAAAGTTCATATATTCATAGGTCTGGAAATGCTTCTTTAGAGCGTTACACCTGCGAAATATTTCACCCGTGTTTCAGATGACTCACAGAAACGAATCCGTATTGAAATATGTAGGACGTTAATTAAGGTGTAAAATTTAATTTAATTTACATAAAATGAGCAGATAAACTTAATAAAATAGGTCCCAGCTCTGTTACTGCAGTAACTGTTGTGATATTTGACCCAAAATGCAAAATTCGGTCTCAAAAAACGTGATTTATAGGGGTCCTATTTTATTAATTTATCTGCTTATCTTACGTAAGTTAAATTTAATTTTACACCTTAATTAACGACCTACATATTTCAATAGTAATTCGTTTCTGTGAGTAATCTGAAATACGGGTTAAATCTTTTGCCCAATGTAACACTCTAAAGAAGCATTTTATGGACCTATGAATATAATGAACTTTTAAATTATTTTTTGCTAGAGGAATCAGCTCAGAAAGTGCTCGGAGCATTATGCAAATAACTTATTATTTTAGCTCATAATAACATTAAAATATTTTGTTCTAGAGTAATTTTGGGTATTGTTGACAACTACCAAGAAATAACATTTTCCTTTTTTTACTATATCTCTGTTATCCTTTGAGCTGCAGACAAAATAAAAAAAGCATTGTGATTTTCATTAAAAAAGCAAACTTTTTGTTTGTTATAATTTTTTTGTAAAGTTAGCGGTTTTTGAGATATTTGACATTAAAAATTATAAACGGCCGCCATTTTTAAAATATTTTTAAAGATGTACTAATTTTTCATAAAGTGATAAAAGGTTACGCAACAAATAGGTACACAAAGTTAAGGCTCAATATCTTTTTTACTTCCAAAAATATTAAGGATTTTGTAAAAAGAACACATACAGACAGACAGACGAAAAAATAAGCACCGTAGACCCATGTTTATATTGTGAAATATGTTTGTCTTTATCCCAGTAACATATTCACAAAAGGGGTCCAGAGAGTTCGGGGACACCCTGTATATATATGTATATATATATTGTGATTTATATTGTTATGTAAATTTGAAAGTACTGAAGAAAGAAACATATTTCTTTATACAATTTTACATTTTACAAGATTACTATTTACGAAGAAGTATGGTCTTACAATAAATTACAGTTAAAATAATGGTATGATGCAGATTAAGATTAAAATGATATGTTAAAAAGTAATTCTTAAATATCTTTAAAGTTTCTTAGGAAAACGTTTTTTGAATTCTACCTGCTAAACAAATCGACTTACTGAAAAACTTAAGTTTCATTTTTTTATTCTATCGTTCTATCAGAATTTTGTGTCCGTTACATATTTAAAAAGTTACTATTCCTTAGCATAATTAATGTGAGTATGGTTTCTATTTTGATTGCAGCTCACTACCAGCTCAAATGAACATAACATATGAAATGAAATTTAAGGTTTTCTTAGCATATTAATTTGAAAATATATTTTTCAGGTAATAAATTAATTACTTTTTCAACACTTTTAATAGATCGTTGTTACAAAATGTGTGCTCCGTATTTACTTTTATTTACAATATCAATTTAGTTATACTTCAACTCTTCACGGTTCAATTAGTTTACAACTTTTGTTTGAAAGCTGCACAGAAATAAAGTTAATCTGCTGTGACACAGGAACAATGTTTAATGACTTACTATATAAACAATACATAGTAGCATTATTTATCAATTCAGGATATATGAATGAATTGTACACACATTTTCTATTTTAAGAATGCCGTCTATTGAATAGCAAACCACATTTTAGTCGGAATTAATAATTATTACCATAATAGTCCAACGGAAATATTAATTGAAGACAACTTTGGAAATTGCCTGCTTGTTTAGCTTGTAAACTGCTCTCCGTTGTCTTATTCAATTAACCTCAGCGAAAGGTATTAAGGCAATAATTTATTCATTTGCTACTGCGCAGTACTGCCATCATTTACGATCACTCTATTACTGAACTCAGTAACTTTAGAAACTCAAAATCATGTATTCAGAAAAATGTATCGTTCATTGTTAAACTAACAAAAAGTAATAGGCTCTACATCAATTTGTTTATTACGTATTTACTTTGTACAGAACAGTGAAGTCAACATACATGTTATTATAAATAAACGGTATCAGTTAACTGACACAAACTTTCTCCCAACTTACTGTAGTCAAAATAATATAGTTTTTAATCATTTTATTTACTACTTTTTAGAACAAAACAAAAAAATAATATTCTACCTACGTCAATCGTATAAAAAAGTTATTGTCCCAGGCGGGATTCGATCGCGCGACCTTTGAATTACTGGCCGTCCGCGCTACCGTTGTGCTACCCCGTGTGGCCGTCGCCGTGATGCTAGATTGACAACATAAACTGGTTTATTTTTTAACATTTCCCCATAATTATGAAACGCCGAAGTTTTGATAAAAGCGGGTGGTGTTATTTTGTTTGGCATCTTAAGCACTATAAATACTGAAAATTTGATCAAAATCGTTAGAGCCGTTTTTGAGAAATTTGCATTTTTGTCGTTTTTTATTGGTGTTTTGGGGTAAATTACCCTTAAAAATTAAAAATTCCAAAAAATGAAAAAAAAGCCTGGAGATATTAGGGTTTAGTACCTACATACCAAATTTCATGAAAATCGGACCAATAGTGTCCCCTCTGGTCGTGTATACATACTGACACACTGACAGACAGACACCACGTTAAAAACACTTTTTTGGGTTCAGGGAGCACCAAAACAAAAAATTCCACTAAAAATATTTTTGGGTTCAGGGAGCACCAACACAGATAATTGCACTAAACAATTTTTTGGGGTTCTGGGAGCACCAAAACAGATAATTCAACTGAAAATTCAAATTCGAACATTTTTACGAAAACAATACTTTCTCCATATACTACGTATAGGGTGGAGGTGGAGAAAGTAAAAAATTGGGTGTGCTTAAGACAACACGTTGGAAATAATAACCGATTTATATTTTTATCAGTATTAATATTAGAGGAGAATAAGGGTCAACAAATTACACAAGTTACTATATTGTCAAAACATATTATATCATATGTTGAAATTGCATAATTAATTATTCACATAACAAATTATTCTTAACTTCTAAAAATTGTAAGTAAGTAATTTAAGTATGTTTTCAGTTATCAGTAAATCTGCAGAACATTACACATTACACATTTTTATTCCATTTTAAGCGTGTATATAATCTAATTATATCAAATAAAAAAATAATCAATAGAAAAATTGACCATATTCCATTTGTTTAATTCAAAATAGAGTAAAGTCTTTTGCTTTGAATAAAAAATGTAAAATGGTTTTAAATGTCCTAAAGTTTATAAGATATTATAGAAACTTTAAAAAAAATTTAAATTGTTAATTACTTAAAATTGCAAATTGTCTTAAAAAGTGTTATTTAAAAAAAAATAATAATATGTTTCCTTTCTGTCTATCAGATTTAAAAAATGCGTAATTAAAGTTTATCAATTTTCCATTTAAAAAAGTTATAGACAAATTATGGAAAAATCCTCAAATAATAATGGATATAATTCTAACTGTCAATGTACTTACCGACTTTCTGTAATAACGAATCCAACAAAGAAATTCAACACGCTTATCTACATCATGAGTCACTTTCTATGTGTATAGTAGATCACGTGAAAAGAGGTGACGAAAATTTATAACAGAACTACAATGATTTTAAGTTATATTTTTTACTTAATCAAATTAACTGTTAATTTATTCAAATGATACTAAAAGTATTCAAACGGCCAAATAAAAACCGTTAAAAGTCTCGCCAATGTACAATACACTCGAAATTACGATGAGTAAACAGCCATATGCTAGAAGTTCTGAGTAATCGCAGGTGGCACCACACAGCAACGTTCGCCGATGACCGTACCAACACATTATCAAATATTTAAAGCAGAAGACGGTTAGAACACTCGACGATTCACACTATACTCACACATTAAGCTGATAAGAACAGATACTACACTTTGATCTTAGCCAAGAGGCCGAGAAGCGATACTATTACAAGGCACTTTGAGTAAGTAACCAGTTAATACATTGCTAGTCTGTAATAGCGCGAAGTTTATATAAATTGTAATTTTTTATACCGGTCGCGGCAAGAAAGAGCACAGTTTCCGGGCGAATTACCTTCAGGATTACGTTTGAAACCATACTAACTACATTTTAACACGGAAGCACGCGCTTACTTGTCTATATATATAATACGTATCGCCTATTCCCTCTCCACGCTCTGACTTGTGTCTACTCAAAAAGAACGTGACGCGAGATTTCAGAAACATAGTCAAGCGAAAGGGCCAATAGAAGTTATCACTTCAAAAACGTCATTGCGGCAACTAAAACCGATACATTAACTACGCCGTTTATAATCAGCAGCAACTGCGTTTCGCATAAAGTGCCTCAATTAGTTTATATTATAAACTATATTATACATACAATTATATTATACAGTTATTTGGATTTACTTACTTAGCAAATCTTAAATAACTTCCACTTCCTGTATGTTCAAAAATAAGAATAACTTTTGTATTGTACAAAAATTGATTTTATTCACAAAATTATTTCCTGTATCGGTTCAAATCGTAAACTTTAAGCATCATTTCACTAATGAACAATGTAGGAATATCATCATATAAAGAAGTACTTTGTTTAAACACTTCTATTAGTTTAAAAAAAAATTGGTCTCTGCTTTTTTTACATCAAAACTGTATACAAAATGTATAAAACATTCCCTTGTGCGACAGAAAACTAAAAATAAAACTTTTTAATTGTAAATCCAAAAAACTAAACACATGCTTCAAAGGCATTGTCTAGTGTAAACAAATATTTGTGTTTTAAAAGTACATAATAAATCATGTTAACATTAAATACTTTCCAATAATTCTAACCTTTATAATAAAATGATTTTGTTTATTTATTTAATTCTATTAAATGCTTATAATTAAACATATTTTTACAGATAGTGAAGTCGTCAGGCAGAAAGCAAGCATGTCTTTAATTGTCATTTATAAGGTACGTATTTTTGTATGTAATAAGTTACTATCGTTAATTTAAGTGTTAAACTATTGTTAAATTAATATTATTGGTTGAAATTCAGGTTTGTTTAATTACAACCGTTAAAATAATACATTACATTTCTTGTTATTACAACCAAAATTATTAAATAATTTATTTAAAGTTTAGAAATATATTATATATTTGTTAATATATTATTGTATGCAAGTATATTATAATTAGTCAATCATACATAAAAGCTACTATTAATTTTTTACAATAAGAAAAATTTCTTTACAAGAAATATATTTTAAGAGATCAGCTGATAATTACTTAATTAAAGATGATAACATGACAAGACGGAGGTAAAAGTAGACCCTACTTTTATAAATATTTATAAATGTATATGTTTATCATTGGTTTACTCCTGTTTTACAAAATGCTCCAAATTTAGGGGTTTATATTCAATAGTGTGTTACTTGAAAACAGTTCATGTCAATAGTGTTAATTACCTTGAACTAGGAAAATATCTAGTGACTGACGACTTCACTATCCTGACCTGGGAAACCTTCAAACGAATTTAACAAAGATAAATTCAACATTTATATACAGCTTTTGTCACTATTATCTTAGTAGTACTGGATAAATATGCGTGTAAAAAAACACAAAGGTACTTAAAAATAAGCAAATTTACTAAAATCAAATATTTTACAAAAAACTATAAAATCTTGCAGAAATAAAAAAATTACAAATAAAACAACGAAGAAAGACAAGAGTTAAACTTTTTATATTAAACCCTAATCTCTTTTACCTACATGAAAATGTATATTTGAAGCAGATTTTCTTTACGTGGTATATTATAAGTTATGCATACCTCGGTTTCTGTGGAAATGAACCCTTACTAAAACCTATTAGTAAAAGTTAAAACTAATTATGTAGGTGCTTTATAATGCACGTTCCAACACTATCTACTTTAGCTAAGATAGGTTAACGAACACTTATATTCTGATTTCCCTGTAATATAAATATTCTTCAGAAAATCGTAACATCAACAGCAATACAAAAAAGATATACAATAACTGTTCTTTTACGTTTTCTCGTTGCATCAACTCTATCTATTCCAAACACATGCTTAGTAGGAGTAATATTAATATTATATGTTTTAAAATGTATCTAGGATACTTTAAACACTGGGCCAATTTAAATTATGACTCCAATATAATTTTGTAATGTTTAAACAAACCGCTTTTAGAATTTTTCCAGCTTACCTTAATCGTATATGGTTGTGATTCTTCTTTTGATAGGCCTACGAACGTTAACTTATGCGTTACTAATCCTGTGTGAGGTTGGCCGGCTAACATCGGGAATATGTATTGTGAACTAATTAATTATTACTATGTCATTATTTGAGAATAGCGTAGCAATCTTGAGCTATGGTTTTAAATTTACGCTTCCAACTGGCTATACAGTAAAATATCAAGGCAATCATTATACATGCATTGATGTAATTAATTTTAAAAACAAAATCAAATACTTTATTTTACAAGGTTCCAACGAAAAGTTAGTGTATTTATTGCCAGTTTGTTGTGCTGATATCGGCTTTTGCCTTATAAATTAAAGCAGAACTAGGCCTACTATGTTTTTATTTGTATTAACTGGTTAAATATTTTAAAATTATTTGTACAATTTTGAGGTCATTCTTCTAAAACAAGAACACATTTAATGTATGGGTTTTATTTATTTACTAGTAAGCCCCCGTGAAAAATCACAGGCAGATTAATTTAGATACACATCAGAAATATATCAAACAATTTAAATACAACAGACTTTATCGACTTTATCCGACATAATTATAATCCTAATTATGCTGACGGAGATTTTTAACTCAGTAAATGTGTACAATATAAGAAATATAAAACTGTATTCCTATATGTAATTGTTTAATTTATATACGTTATTGTATATTTAAAGAAACATAAAATTATTTTCTTTTAATCGCTTTTTATTTCATATTAATAGATTAAATGATTTAGTATTTATTAATATTATAGAGAATAAATGAATAATCGAAAATGTTTATATGCTATACCAATATTACGAATATTTCCGAAGATAAACGAGTAGGAATCTCTTCTTTAAATTTGTATAAACGAATATATTGATAATAAATTTTTGTATTTATATAGCCTACAGTTTATAACCTCAAAGCAAATCTTATAACATATTATAGCATACAACTCATATTTCAAAAAAATCAACTTCACATGAAATTTATAATGATTGAAGTTGTAAACATAACCCCAAAGTATAATCTACGATGGGTTTTGTTAAGTATTACAGATGATGGGTGATGAGTTACGTTACTCACGTGCGTACATACGTACGTACGGATGTATGTAGTAGGCCTACGTACAGACGTATACTTGATTTTATAGGAGTTGCTTACTTGTAGGTACATAATTTGATGCATTTGATGTTATTTTCTCAGTTGCAGAACCAATTTTTATCATCTCTATTATCAATTAATTATTAATAAACGTAAGCTATGTGTTCGCCATTAAAGTTTATTCTCTTACAATGTCTTCAAAACATATAGTATTTAATCTTTAATTTAATGAAATTCCACAGAGAAAATAATAATTACAAATAAATCAATCATACAAAAGTAATAATGTTTTTTTGCGAAACATTGAGGATTAAATGAATAGACAAATTAATTGATGAATTACGTTTTGAATATTAAATTTTTTCTGGTATTTGTTGAATTAACCTCGACATTGATAATAAATTAAAATTACATCTGGAAAACCATATTTATTTCTATTTGTGTATAAAAGCATAAAACATGTTTTAATGTTATTCTATATTTATATATGTATATTATAAATATATTGCCTATATTATATATATATATATGTGAAGTGTGCAAAAAAAAACATCAGGAGAGACTCCATAAACACCCAAACGTTAAAGCTGCTAAACTAATTCTTCAAGTGGGAAACATAAGAAGACTCAAAAGAATAAAACCTTTCGAGTTGCCTGAATAGTCAGCACAATACAGAATTTATCAAACGAACACTTCATGTAGAGGACATAGTGGTGCAATATAGTTAATCTTGCTAGATTCAATCGTTGTTAGTAAAAACAGGACTTGTTCTTTGTTTAAAATTTTAATTGTTAATGTCTGAATAAAATAATTTTAAAAACATATAATATTCTAGATTGCTGCTTATAATAAAAAAAGTTACCTATGTGCTCATGAAATATTAAAAGAGGTAAAAAATGCAAGAAACCCATTCAAATTATTATTTTAATAATTACCTAGAAATAATTAAAAACTAGACTAATAAATAGTATATACTATTCCTTAGTCTATTAAATTATATTATAAATATTTTATATATAAAATTATATATATTATAAATAGTCTTATACGTATACCAATGGAAGTATAAGTAAGAATTAATTAATACATAAAGACTTTGGTTTTAAGGTTTAAGTGAAAACTTGCTTATAATTTTCTGTTAATTTATTCTATAGTATTATGGTAAATATGGAAGTAACAGAGTTCATTTGGCTAATTATTTTTCATAGGACTCAAAGATGTATCGAAGACTGTCCAAGCAACTTACAAATATTATAAATTTAAAATGTGTTGGACACAACTAAAGGAATATAGTACATTTTGTGACAAGTCTTACTTTACGGTACTGTGCCACTTATGTCATATTTCCACAAAATTGTATTGGAAACATCGTTTACAACCAATATATGCATCAGTTTACATCAATTACTTTTTAAGTGTTTCATGATTAAATTTGAATAATAACCTTTTTGATACAGCATATAAATAAACGTAACAAATATTTACAAATAAATTTGTTATGTCCAATTAAAGTAATGATGAAAAGAGATATTACAACAACAAAAAATTAATTAGACGAACAAATTCAGGCGATGAAAAAGAGTTATTTGTTTATAAGTTAATTAAAAGTAATAAACAGAGGCTATAAACAGTGCAGTTATTGCAGGCTTGCTTTAAACTACGGCTGCTAGTTTATTTGCTTGTATAAATCTGTCTAGGAACTCATAAAAATAGATTAAACAGCTAAAACAATTAAAACATTTATCTTATCATATTAACAATTAAGTTTAAATTTACACTGTATAGAAAAACTTAAATTGTATGTATTAATATTACGTTTGAACACTTATAACTGAAAGTCAATATATATAAAAAAATATTATTATGTTCCTTTACGAGGAAAATTGACACAGAACCATTTTTTATTGTACCGCGTAAAAACAAGGTATTAAAAAAGAAAACCGTCAAAACGTAATTTAAAAAATCTCTGTTTACATGTATATTTTAGATTAGCAGAACAGGAGAGTATACTAAACAATTTATTTTAATCCATAAAGTACAACAAATTCAAGTTTGAAATTCTAAAGAAAATAAACTTTTAAAATATCTGCATACTTAAAAGTCAAACATATTATACATATAAGTTACGTATCCAAGTTATTATTATTATTACAAGCAACAATGAGAAATTTGCTAAAAACGCTTTATTTTGTGAAATAAATGTGCAGATATCTGTCAGTTATTATTAATGTATGGCTTATAATGTATTTATATATAATTTAAGATTATACACTGCATCCAAAAGATTTTGCGGTTGGTGAATCGGATTTTACCGTCACGCTCTGCTATTATATTATAGTACACATGTGTATATACCAGAGTATATAGTTTACTTGGTAATACCTCTGAAATGGAAATTGTGCTTCCTCAATTCGTAAGTTGTTTTAAAATAGTTTACTTGGTAATACCTCTGAAATGGACATTGTGCTTCCTTATTTTGTAAGTTGTATTATTTGTATCTTGTCACATTTAAAATTGAAATCTTAAAAATTTTAAATAATATAAACAAGATTGTCTGTATTCATGGTAGTTTTCACTTCTGTCGGCAGTCCCATGACTGCTAGTTGTACTTTATATAGTTCTAAAAATATCAATGACTAATTTAGACTATTTAAACGTTGTAATATTAAAGGAGGGAATGCATTTTTTTACGAATATTGTAGAAAATACCACGAGATTCCTTAAAACAATTGGTAAATTATGAACCCTATTTAGTGACCAATTTTTGCCTTTTGGTACCCAGCAAACGTTAAGTAATTAGTCGATTGTTACTAAACTATTTGCATTTCGGTAAAACATTAATGTTCTGGTTTGCTGATTATAAAATACAGAGTGTTTCTATAATGTTCGAAGGTGTATTTACACTAGTCAAAATTAGAAAAAAAAAACATAAACTAAATAAAACATTTGTCCGGAAACTTTTCTTTTATCAGCTATCAGTATTTATTTTTCTGTACTAAATAATTTAGATTTCTAGAACCGATTGGATTGAAATTTTACAAATTATTTTTAAATTGTCAGGCATTATCTTTACATTGGATGAGTATTGCACATCCACCGCCATGCATTAAA
>JAGFPH010000156.1:462940-473475 GCA_018207615.1 Philaenus spumarius
ACCACCTCTGTTGAAACGTTACCTTCGCATAACATGAACCAGCTCTGTTGAAACGTTACCTTCGCATAACATACACCAGCTCTGTTGAAACGTTACCTTCTCATAACATACACCAGCTCTGTTGAAACGTTACCTTCGCATAACATACACCACCTCTGTTGAAACGTTACCTTCGCATAACATACACCAGCTCTGTTAAAAAGTTACCTTCGCATAACATGCACCAGCTCTGTTGAAAAGTTACCTTCGCATAACATACACCAGCTCTGTTGAAACTTTACCTTCGCATAACATGCACCAGCTCTGTTGAAACGTTACCTTCGCATAACATACACCAGCTCTGTTGAAACGTTACCTTCGCATAACATACACCAACTCTGTTGAAACGTTACCTTCGCATAACATACATCAGTTCCTATAAATTTTCTTGTTATCCCTCAATTACAGTTAGATCTTTAATCTCTCTTTCTTTCCCACTCCACTTTCTCAAAATTCCGCCTTCTAAACAGGTACCCTTAGTCAACTAACGCCTATTTTCATTTGCTTTTAGAAAGTTCAGCAAGTATATTTATATTAAAATAAAATTGATATTTAAAGAATTGTAATATCTTATGGAAGTTAACAAAGTTTTTTATAGTCGTTATTAGTCAGCAAAACTAATACAGTTCTGACACAAGCTCGAGAAACAACGATTTAAAAGAGTTGAATAAGTAAGCAGGAGTATGAGCAAGTTAAATACTTGCTTAGTATGATGATATACTCCTGTAAGTCAATAAGCGAGTTAAATTCAAACAAATTAAGTCGCTCTAGCTCCAGTTCTAGGAAATCGGAATAACTCAAGAAAAACACTGTCGATTGCAATGTTGAAAATATAAAGTCACTCGAATAAATAATGTAGTTTATTTGAACTAAAATGAGGTTTAAAAAGCGATGTAAATTTTTATATTTAATTGTTTAAATGTGTACAGTAAACAAAGGTTTACAATTTTGTATAAATTGTAAACACAGTTTATTTTTCAAAGGAAAACATATTGGAAGAATAAGGGTAACTGTTGATATACATCATTAACGTATACTAACAGATTAATCTGAGTGTGTTTTTTTTTGGTTTTTTACCTAGTAACAAATAAAAATTAAATAAAAGGAATTTTATATGAATGTTTTAATAATTTTGTAATTACTTTTAAGCCGTTATGAGAAGTTCCATTCATATGAGAGAGAAATAGA
This sequence comes from Philaenus spumarius, assembly GCA_018207615.1. Taxonomy (NCBI): domain Eukaryota; kingdom Metazoa; phylum Arthropoda; class Insecta; order Hemiptera; family Aphrophoridae; genus Philaenus; species Philaenus spumarius. The sequence continues at coordinate 464,168 of JAGFPH010000156.1, forward strand.
GAGAATGATTGATTTAAAGTCTTTGTTTATAGCAAAGCTAGGACAAGAGGCCAATTTATGACCATTTATTACCAGTTAGAATCATTTAGGACCAGTTATGATCAGTTAAGACAAGTTAGGATCATTCAGGATCAGTTAGGACCAGTTATAATCAGTCAGGACACATAATAATAACTAATATAATATGTATAGTTACATGTACACTAAACTTAAGCATAAAAAACTAATTTAACTATTTAAAAGAAATATAATAAGAGAGACAAAAAATCATACTTAAAAAAACAAGATAATTCAAAATATAAAAAATCCTAAACTAAAATTTTTTTTTAAAAACTTGCACAAAATTTAATTATTTTTAGTTTAAGAAAAATTTAAAAAATTCTGAATTTAAACATAATTATTGAAATAAAAAAATAAACTACTTATAAACAACAGTGAGACTCACGGCCATATACATCATACAAAATGTAAATAAACAAATTCATTATCTTTCACTCCACAAGTGATCAGTCGATATATCAACGACATCAGTCCACGTCAATATCATTCATGAAATTCAGCTTTTTCAGAAAGAAAATGGTAGAGAGAGAATATTTAAAACATTGACCCATATTAAATCACGTATGCCATTTAAAAATATTTTAAATTTCATGCAGATCTTTAATCCCAAAACATTATACTTTTAACTTTCTTTGTGTCATAATACTTACTAAACAAATATAATCTCAGTTTTGATAAAGTTGTTGAATGAGCAGTGACGTTTGACACTCTTGCCTACTATTTTGTTTTATTCATTATTTAAGGTAAACACATTTCGTGGTTATCATCGCTAAAGTCGTTACAAAATGTCAAGTTTTTGAAAAATGTTAACAAAATTGTTTAAAATTTTAAATTTTAATTCGAAATTGTTGGTAAAATTGGACAGAATTTGGTAAAATTGGTACATTGTGGCAGTCTTTTAAACAGTTTAAGTCAATTCGTCATTTAGCTCTATCGTAAAGTATTAATTCTACAATTATTTTAAAAAATTAATGTTGAATGTAGCGAGTGAATTTCTAATATTGGTTTTCTTTTAACCAAAACTCTAAATTCTCATTATTTTTAATTTGAGTTATCACATGCTATATATGTCACCATCAAACATTTGGAAGATTTTGTTAGTGGACACCCTTCTTTCCACATTGACATAACCACATACTTTGCAAAGTGTAAAGTAAACTACCGGTACAAGTAAAATGGTTGAAATTACACTAATGTTTAATAATTTTATCTATACTTTACCACGAAGAGGAAATCTTTTACGTTTATTTATTTCTATTGAACTCAAAAACTACTTGTACGATTTTTATAATACTTTTTTACTGATGATTCAACCATTGCCATCCGTGTAACGTGAGATAAATTTCATCAAATTTGGTTCAAAATGGAGGAGTGGATAAAAAAGTGAAGATTTGTATGACGTTTATGCCTTAAATCTAAGATAAATCGAAGACGTAATAGGTAAACATGGTGGTAATGAATGGTAGGAGTCTCCTCTGGTCTTACAATAACACCACTGATATCTTTGTTTAAACATAATACGGCTAAATAGATTTATATAATTTTTCTTCGGTACATTACAATAATCCACTGTACATTTTATACGATTACTGCAGTTTCGCGCAGCGTGAGCCCATCATCAGATCACATAAGGTGTTTTAGTAGGTGTTGATTCATTTCATACGGAGCTTGTTAATGTTTAAAAACAAAGGTGATTTTTTTAGTTTCATTTTTTCAGCTGATTTTTTTCGTACAGTTCACATGTACGAATACACAAAAAACATGATGGGCTCACACAGCCCGAAACTGCAGTAATCGTATAAAATGTACAGTGGATTAAGTGTGACGTAATATAAATTGTGTGAACAAAGGTAATATAAATTTATGTACACATTTCTGCTATCCGTAGGCTATAACGTTAAAGTTGAAAATAATACGGATTACCAATTAATATTTGTGCCACAAATTAAATATTGTTACTAATTATTTTAAAATAAAATTTGGTCTATCTTTTGGAATGATTTTGAAATCAAAATATGTGGATAGAAATTGAGAGGATTATTTTACTTAAGATTCATTTTGTTCAAAACACACTAGTATAATATTCCGGTATTGAAACGATTCACTAACCTCTTCAGTTAATTCCTTTGAAGTAATATATGGAGTTAATATTAGTTCAAGTATTTATTAAAATTGCTATACTTTTAATACTGTTTTAAATTAAAGGCTACAAAATTCAGCATTTGAATTTTGTTGTAAAATCTATAAGTAAATTTGATACAATAATGATTTCAAGTTCATTATTATTATACATGATAAGTACATAATTTTTTACTCTTAAAAATGAGGAGTATCTTAATGTATGTATCATATATAAATAATTATTTGTTAGTTAAATTATATGTGCGCATTTGTTATCATACGTAATCATTTTTACCAATATGAAGTATATAAGTAAGATAAGTGTTTGATGACATTATCTCTTGTATACAAATTAAGATCACGAAACACATATCTTGACTCGCTTTTGACATTCTATACACTTATCGAGTTTAATATAATGCATTCAGTTCGCGTCTATTTTACAACACAAAGAATAAAGAAAACTGTGTAACCAACAGTTACAAAATTATTTCTTTAATTAGTTGTTGTATTTATTCAATTAATTATACAATAGGTATTTTGAATGTTTGTTGTTAAGTGAACGGAAACTTTTGTTTGCTCTAAACTTTAATTAAATCGAGTACACTTCATTTTATAATGAGACGTATTTGCTTGAATTAAGGTGAAGTAAGTTCCTATAAACTTCGCTTTAATCAACTTAAATACACAAACCGATCCCTTAATTCAAACTGATCATTCTTTATACGGACCTCATTTCGCTGTCTAGTGTTTATTTAGCAGTCATAGTAAATTCAGTTAGTAGATTCAAGCAGAAACGTATTAGATATTTAATTTCTACAAAAAGTAAAATATTTCTAAAATTTATTAAAAAAAGATTAAATATATACAGATTTTGTTTAGAGTTAAACTTTTTAACTTGTATAATAATTTTTAACTTTTTTAAATTCAGAATTAATACTTTTAATTTGGTTATTTCATAAACTTTTTTAAAAATTTTATATTATATAGTTATTATGTAATCACACTTTTTTCTATGAGTCATTATGACTTTTTGCACAATGACTCGTATCTTCATTAAATTATAATCCGAGATCCCTTATATAAAATATAAGTAAATCTATTCATAATTTGATAAAGAAACCTACTCATATTATCATTTGCCAATAGACATTAAATAGTTAAAAAAAGAGAAATATGGCAGACCGTGTGGTATTTTCCTACGCACGTGATTAAAGGCAAATCGTTATAGTAATGAGTACTGTAAAACCTAAAGCTTGTTGTGGTAGTTATCTTTTCTCCTTATTCTCATTAACGTATTTACGTTATGCCAGTTGTATTACTGAACACGAAGAGTGAAAAGAAATACGGAAAGACATAAGCAACGTCAATAACTGGATTAAAACTGTCACGAAGCAAGTATTATAAACTGTTATTTATAAATCAATGTAAATAAAAACGTAATTAACTGAACTAAATCGACGTATTAAATCATGTAAGTACTCCTAACTTGCGAAATATTAACACGGTTCAGCTAGTCTTGTTTTAATCATAATGTATTTAAAATGTGTTTTCTGTTCACACTGTACCTCTCGCAAAAATTAGTAAATAAGTGGCCTAATGTGACAAGAAGATTACTGGTTTTCAATTCAAGTGCTTAAACTTTTTTTATTAAATATCATATAAGTAAGTATTTACTACTTTTTAAGTAGAAGCAAATTTAAAATAAAACATCACCTTAAAAATAGTGCCTTTGGTATGGCACTATCCGCTGCTATACGAATATATGGTGCACATAATATCTGGTAAACCGTAGATGAGTTGTATTTAGCTATGTACCTTCAAGAAAATGATATTGCAGAAGTTATACACTTCTTTAGTTATTGTCTCTAATAAATGTATTGATTGATATGGTTTGTAACTTAAGGTTTAAGAAAGTAAGTTTAAGAGATACAAAGAAAACTAATCGATTCAATCAAGTTTAGCAAGTATTGAATATGGTTAAGAGTAGCAATTAAGTAGGTATAACTTACATGTGTGCTATACTTATGTTGAAATATTAAGTAGAACGAGCTCTCAAAGAATACAGAAAAGATTTTTTTTTATTCTAAAAATGTTATCTCTAAATAAATAAAGTCTAAATAAATAATAAGTAAGACAAATATTATCATTTGGTACATTATAAATGCGCATAAAATATCTGTATATGTATAGACAATAATTATACAAATATACGATAAATCTAAACCTATTCAAATTTCTAAACATAAACTTTACGTTAAAAGTCAATACAAAATTAAAAAAAAATAAAATGTTCCATTTAAAAATGAAAAAAACAATAAACTTCTTATAGAAAGTGTGTTACACAATGTTTTAAAATTTAGCTCAAAAATAGAAACATTTACTAACATTTTATTTCAAGGGAATCATATTTTACAAAAATTCATGTTTCTCTGTATATGAAGTTCTCATCAAAGATGTTTTGACAAAATGACAACCTTAATGAACTCATTCTCCCTCCCTGGTAAATGTAATTTGTATCTTGTTTACTCCATTCAGATCCCCTCGCCTCCCCTGTTCTAATATTTTAATTAAGAGCTTGTTTACATACAATGATTTGAATTTGGTTGGATTTAAAATTATTCACCTAAGTTCAATAAATGTAATTGTTTTAGTTTACATAAATTTGATTAATTAATCAGGATGCATTAAATGGTGCAATTATAATGTATATAAGTTAAACGCTCAATTTTCGTGAATTTTCAAACTACTGTTATTGCATCATTTTATCGGTTCAATTTAATCGGACATATACATATTAACTTTTTAAGCCGTGTCAACAGACACAATATTTAAATACAAAATTTAACATCATACCAAAACATATATATGAGCCTGCATACCTATAGTATACATAAGTGTCCACATTAAAATAGGTCACTAATCGAATTCATTTGATTTTCGTCAAAAACCTGCGTTAAATGTCTGAAAACTTGGGTGTGTGTGTGTGTGGGGGGGGGGGGGTGTGCGTGTGTGTGAGTGTGGGGTTGGCGTGTAAGCCCATGTTTTAATATTCGCGTAAATTGTTTCGTGGACGCATACATTATTAATAATAATAAGAGTGCTTTATTTTTGAGACATTTTCCACGAATCATTTCTAACTACATAAGAATATAAAACTAATCACAAATCAAATAAGATAAATTGTATCAATACACAGCACTTTTCTCTTGGAAGAAAGGTTATTTGAGGAGTTGCTGACATTTTTTAAAAACAGCATTAAATTGTTTTAATAATAAAATAGTAGTTTTCATACAATATTTCTAAAGATTGGTTTACAAGAAACACAAATAGGTGAGACGTAATGTAATGATGTACTGCCACAGTTTAATCTGTTGCCAAGGCAACAGCGGATGCATTCTGAAAACTGTTCGCTTCGAGTAAATAAGTTTAATTCTTGATCAAGTTACCTAAGGAAGGTCTTCTTTGCGGTTGTGCTACTTTTCAAATTAAATAAAGTTATCTTAAAACAATTACAGTATAACCGTGAATCAGCTTGCTTGGTGAATACACAGTGTAGCTTGGATTATACGAGGTGTTTGATGCAATCTGTTCTTACTACATCTTTATTATTCTGAAACATACTTTTATATATTTATTAAACTACAATAACTATTCCACTTTGTTTGGGTTAGTTTCGGTTAGAGTTATCACTTTTTTTGGCGTAATCACTAAATTGTGAAATCAATATTGAGTAAACTTAGGTCATCTGACATATTAGTTTTAAGACGAAGTCTATTACAATGTATGAAGGTCTACATGTGCTGAAGGACCGATAAATGCTCTTTTCTGTTATGTTCTACGTAAAACCGTGCCAAGATCCTTCCCTACCATCTATGTCGAAAACAACCTTATATTATGAAACCTTATATTATGTTTGATTATAAAACATTCTAGATTATACTAGGTTTTGACGTCATCTATCATCTATGACATTATGTGATGATACTGGTTCTCATTTTCTACTGAAATTAATTGATTTTCACCATACAGTATTAAAATCAATAAACAGAATACATTTATACAAATTAACTGTTTATCGTGCCATTTTCAATATCATAAACATACAGTAAATACAGAATTGATATATAAAATAATGAATTAGAATAATACCAGTAATTGTTATTTCATTAATATAGCAACATAATGAACATATTATTATTTACACAGATTGTATGAAACTAATTAATCTAAACGCTTTGCCGTCATTCAAACACTCGTTGGAATTTAAAAGTTTGAGTTTACTATAAACTCTGGTCCCTCGGTAAATATAATAGATCCGTTTGTGTATTTCAAACCATATACAACACTTATACTTATACTGATATAGACAAAACAACCTGTGAGTACACGAGTATTAAAACTTAATTTTTTTTTTAAATTTATTACAAGTAAATTTCCAGATATAAATTTTAAAATTTCATTGTGGATAAGGTCCCCGAATTTATAAATTAACCTTGTATTTAAAATTTCAAATACTCTAAAATCGAAAGGATAGAACTGTTTAAATGTAATAGCTTTGTTCTATTTTTATAATATAATTTTATTATTTTTAAGGAACCAGAGTTCACAATATGTGTATAATCTTATTTAAATTCACCATTGTATGTATTCAAAGTATATTTTGAATCCTGATTTAGCCTAACCCATTTACCCCATACTCGTTTGATCCTCTGTTGGAAGTTTCAGGAATTAAGTATTTTACTTCATGTCCGAACGAAATTATCCCAATCCGCACACAATTTATGTTTATGACAGGTGATTATTACTTGAATATGAACTTTACAAAAATCCATCTACAAACATGTTCTTCACCCAGATTCAAACCTACGACCTTAATAATTGTAGCCTGATACACTACTCAAATCCACTAGAACCCTCTAAAATTCCTATTATAAATATTCACTTTACCTAATAAACCCCTTATTGGCCACTAATCACATTCTAAGGAAAAACTATGTTAGGTCTGTATTCTTATGGGTAAAATTTTGTATCACAACTAAATAGTTACAGAAAATCACAACTTTAAGTAATATAAAAAGAGTAAGATCATCTCTATAAAGTGCAATTTTTATTAATTTGGAATTATTGAATTGTGTTTCAATTGTGGTTTATTACCTAAGTAAAATATAAAATATGAATCTGTAACAATAATGACGAAATAACTAATGACTGTAATAACTGTAACTAATGACCTTGTAATGGTTTGAACTTGTATTATCCTTCCATCGCATAGTTATATAAAACAAAAATTTAATATTACCATTCAGTCAAGTATGAAATTAACTTTCAAACTTTGTTGTTAGTTAATAAATTAGTTTTAATTATTTGTATTACTATGTTGTATATTGAGTTCTAATAATTGATAATAGGCTGTGTTAATTAAATTAGGAAAGTTTGGCAATAAAATTTCATTTTAACAATACAATTTGAATAAAACGCTAATAGAATTAAAAAATTGTATTTAGGTTTCTAAATCGTATTTGAACGATTATCTCTTGTTCAAGAAATCAGAGCTTTGATGTGTCAACTCAAGTTGTTTTGTTGAAGTTGTAATTAGTAAGTTTAAGCAAAACAAGTTAAACAAATAGTTTAACAGAATGAAATAAATTGTATTGCATCCACCACTCCCTCGAGAAAACGTTACGCCTTTTCCTAGCATTATTTAATCCTCTTTAATGGAATCGTCTATTGATTGAAAAACTCTTTAGGGAGAAGTTTGTATAGTCATGGATTTATTATTTGCAGGAGGTTTTATTGGTATAGCTATATTGTTTGTTTGTTTTCATCATTAAGGAACTAGCTTGATTATTCATAAAGTATGTTTCAATTGTTTTTAAATTATAAAAAGAAAAAACTTGATTTTTGACGTTCCAACTTTATCTATAACTATACAATAGTGTAATTATTAATAATAATATTATGTTATGTTATATAAATGAATTGTTATAATAATTTTTCAAATATTTTCTTAAATTCTTAACCCATGTGTAACATTTATTTCCGATTTATTTATTTCAAATGTGACCTGCTGAATGTGATAAGACCTTACAACCTGCTTCCTACTAAGTAGTATTTTCTAAAACGTGAATTTTCTGGTTAAATCCAATACTTGTTGTGTGTTACGTTTAATTAAAAATTTTACTAAAGAAACGACCCAAAAGAATGATGACATACACATTTTTACAATATTTAATCTTAATATTTTTATTTATATTATTATAATTGCTTACACATGAAAGATATAATTCTATTTTGTATTTCATTAACTGACTGCAAGGAAAAATAAACGAATTTAAGCTTGAATTAAATTAAACAATACAGTTGACTTGTATGACGTAAAATATTATATTTACACCTTTGATTATTGTAATTTATCTAAATATGAATCAACATCAATAAGTTATAATGTCTAGAATCGTACCTTATCGTGTTATTATCGCTAAAGTGGTTCAACTTTTGCTGGATAGTAATTTTATAGTATTGTTACTTTCTAAATCAAATTCCTAAAATTTTAAGTAATTTCATTACTACAACATTAATAATGGTTGTAGAGAATGAACATATTCTCTTGTCAATATTTGGCGGAAAGTAATAAAAGTAATTCCTTGAAGCAGATAAGTCATATTTTCTCATATGAGAGTTTCCTACATATTATAGCGGGAAATGTAATACTTTTGGAACGAAGTTCCTTAACGCGGGTTGCGGTAGGAGTTAACAAATAGAAAATGTAATGCGTAAAAAAATTATTAATTGGTTGTTATGGTAATGATAAATATATAAAAAACGAGTAACGAAAAAGCGTTACAAAATTGGTTGCTATGGCAATGAATGTACATTCAAGAAACATGTGTTTTGGTTCATGGATTTTAAATTAATATCGATCTGTTCCGTCCGTCGTAGTTCAGATATTATCTTCATGCACTGAAATACATTCAATTAACATACAATTTTTGTTCGTCAGTCTGGAACTAACCTAAAATTAGTGTATGTATATTAAATTTATTTTACCTGCCTAACGGCAACATATATACAATAACGAATAACTTTAGGTTAGGCCTAGACTTAAAATTACTTTCTATGTAAAA
>JAGFPH010000156.1:477500-498400 GCA_018207615.1 Philaenus spumarius
ATAATTATTATTTCACCCACCATTGATTAACGTTATTTTTATTATTTATTTTACATTAATTATTATAATTAATTATTATTTCACCCACCATTGATTAACGTTATTTTTATTATTTATTTTACATTAATTATTATAATTATTATTTCACCCACCATTAATCTATTATTTTTTATAGATTAAAAAATACGTTGTCCATGTGTCGTAGTCCAAATTTAAAAACAATATTATTAATGTATTCCACGTCAAAACAATAACTCGCGCAACACATACACAAAAAGAAAAACACACACAATACTGTGGACGATATTTTTTTAAATTACACACGAAGTTTAGCGAAGATTGTAAACACTTCGCGTCTTCAGGTGTAAACAAAACCAAGTCCTACACCTAAGCCTCTCAGAGGGCTAACCTGAGCGCTGATTTATAAATGTTTAGTTTTTTTTTTATGGTACAGTACCATAAAACCTCTAAAACTAGGAAAATTAAAATTTTGTTAATTTGAATGTTTTTAGTTTATATTATCATTTCAAAACGTTGTATAATGTATTGTAGACTTGTTTGAAGTATAAATAAAATATATTAATTCTTCTACAGAAAAACTGTTGTAAAAACATGCCATCTAAATATAAATTTCGCCAAAAACAGTTTAAGTTCAATTTAATACTATTTTATTAGCTCTACTTCATCAAAAGCATGTTTTTTTAAACTAAATTAATATTTAAAAGGAAATTTGAGAAAAACTATCTGCGAGTTATTTTATGTGCATTAATATTGTCCTTTGTGTTTTCTGAACTCAATAGTATTAGATTATAACTTAGTTGTAAAGACGTAATTCTATGTACAGATGATAGTAGATTTCAAATTAAGGAGCTTTTTCTGTGGAAAACTAATAAATTGCATCAGTTGAATATGTCATAAGTATGTGTATCAACGTGAGCTGAAATTCTTCGAAAGAAATAAATTGCATTTATCACATACAAAAGCACGTGATTCCTAATGTACCATAAATTCCAATTACTGTATGTCTGTATAATAGAAGAAATTTACTTTAATATGGAATTATTGTTGTGACATCCTCTCGTTTGGAATGTCAATTTATAATAGAAGACATAATAATTAAATATATGTTTTTAATTAAATAAATAACAGGTTGAAATACATTTAATACAGGTTGACTAATGATATTTTATTAAAAAACATTTATATTTAAAATTGTCTACATTTCAGCTTAGCTCATGTAATTGCCACAGCTTAGCTCGTTTGAATTCACACAAATATCGAAGAAATAATTTGTATACATTTCTCTGAACGGGGAAATCTTACTGGCGTGAGCAAAAACTAAATTAAATCACAAAATCATTTATTTAATATTTTGAAAGATATTTATCATAATGTTAAACAGAATATCAAGTTCCAAATTATGTAAGTTTCAATAACAAACTGTAATTGCCGAATTTATATTGACAATTACAGAGCCTATTAATGTTGATGTATTTCACTAAAATTCAAAAACGTTTTAAAGCAAGTATAGTAGTTTGTGTGTTACCAATGTAGAGTATTCAAGTCGAAATTCGGTTTAATAACGGGACACTTTACGAGTAAACTTCAATATTTGAACAACACTTGTTGATGTCTTGAACCCAAGTATTTAACTGCTACTATCTTCTCCAAAATTGCCGGTTTGGCGTCTATTTTTGCAGAACAATGGCTAGTCGGGTCTGATTGGTTCCTTCAGTCGTATCCTCACGCATACGCAGTAGGGCCAGAGTTTTTGCATGAATGACAGGATTTTTTTTATAAAACAGAGAGAATATAATATTTGAATATTTTCTGTCTTCAATGTGTGAATGAGTTTTTAATATCAACTTCAACTGCGAAAATATTTAGTGGTTCGTTTAAGATTCTCCTAAAACTTTAGATTGTTTGCCAATTGTATAAAAAAAAGTTCAACGACAAACAACATTGGCAGTTTGATAAACAATTTTATGATTGGCAGCTTTTGCAAAAATTGCATCAAATACTGTATAAACTACATGTTTTATATAATTGTAAGACATTTTAATCTTATTAAAAATAAAAATATTAAATTATTTACAGAAATTTATGTAGATAAAATACCAGGTAAACGTACTTAAAGTTTTACTACATTTAGAATAAAAGCTAGATTTAAGTAAAAGTCAGAAGTGTTATTATAAAACTGAAAGAATACTACAGTACAGTCAAGCATTGTTAAGCGCTCTAATTGCCTGCTTTCTTTGTTACAAGCAGTCTAGCTACTTTAAAATCAAGATTGTTTAAAGTAGTGGGGTTACCTGTTGCTTGGAGTGCTATTCATTTCTTTTTTGTACAAATTAAAAGTTATACTTAAAAGAATATTACGACTTAACTTTTTTATTTATTTATCATTTACATGCACATTTAAAATTACGTACGTGCATGGATTTGTTTATTTGTTTGTGAAATAACAATATAATAATCTTATACTCTTTGGATATCTTCGGTCATGTAGTCCAATCGTCAAATTTGGTTCAAGCTAGATTAGAACTTGAAAGACAGAAGAACCAACATTTCTAAATCTACCTCCCCTAACGAAATAAATGTTTAAAAATATTAATAAAATCAAGGTTTTTATTTTTATTAAATTCGCTTATAATGTGCTAGCTTCGTCCAAAATAATAAACCCCTTCCAAAGTTTTCTAAGAAATCGTTTTATTATTATAATGAAATAAGTGTAAACATTCCATTCTAATACTAACACTCATATCGATCGTCTGCTTATTCAGGACTATTTACTAAGAAATAAAAAAGATTATTTATCTTTAAAGAAATTAATTGTTTAATTAAACCTCAAAATGGATGTTATTTACATTAAACAATTTAACAATATCTAATAATAACTTAAAATAACATCTTCTTAAATTTAAACCTTTATATTTATATACACAATTATTTAAAGGACTTTTAATAAACGTAGACTGTTGTGAGAGTCTAAAATCATTTAAAATAAATTTAATATTAAAAAATTTAATGTAATATTAAACTATGATTCCATAGAATTATTTTATTAAAGACGATGCTGTAAAATATATTATTGTTAAGTATAATTCCACTGACTATATCTTGAAAGAGTTTATGTGCGCGATCCACTAGACGTTCCTGCAGGTCTAGAAGATCTCGGCTACTTTTGGGCTAGCCTGTAGTTGCTGGCGCAAGATAAAGTCTCTATTGTTGCACGTCTCCTGGATAATCCGGTAGGTCTGGAAGACTTCCTGGTGATCTGCAGTCGCTGGCAACCAGCACTATCCCTCTTGTGTACGTCTAGATTCCTCCTACGCTTTTGTATAACCTATAGTTGGTATAACTTTAGCTGTTAAAATTCGCTGATGGTCCTGAAGGCGACAACCAGTTTTATGGTGTCTCGGTTAGGTTAATAAATTCATTAATGCGTTGATTTCCTTTCCGCTTTACTGTACATTATTTTTAAACATTTATAAAACTTTCGTGTTAGGAATACACCTACTTCGTTATATCGCACGTTACTTATACATTTGCTGCTTCGGATAATTCTAACAGACTTTTCTTCTAATGAGAAACGTGGTTACATCCTGCAAGTTCTATTATGACTGACGAGCCGATCGGGTACAATTTGGCTTCTCCCTTCGTTGAGATAAAAATGTTGATATTTCGGTTAGCAAAATTCCCTCAATTTCCCCTACCTATTTTTCCTGTACTCAGGATAGTTAATTTAATAATATTTTATTTTAAAATTTGTATTTTTATCAAGTTTTACAAGCCTTTTCATTAATTCATACAATTAATTCTATTGTTGTTAAGTTTGATGGGCGTGTCCTTGTGATCCAAGTCTTGCAGAGTTAGACTTTCTTTCCAGTTAGTTTTGGCTTTGATTTAATTAACACATTTTTCAATGTAAATCGGTTCTGGATTGGTTTTCGAAAACATTATCTTCTATTCTTCTGGACTGGATACAAACTCGATTCGTTGCCATACGAGTCACGTTCGGTTGTTACGGCCGTACAAGATTTCTTCATTGTTTCGGATCACAATGTTCCGCGTTTCCGGGTTTTCCACACTTTATCTTCTTTATTTTTGTAACAGAAGCCCTATCTGATCATATCCCATTTTCCGTTTTAATTATCTTGTTTAGTGCCTGAGTTATAACTTATTTAATATTTCATATTTTTCCATTTTTTTTAATAACCCATTTTTCCCTTTTTAAAATATAATATTCTATCTCTCTCAAGTCCTTACATATATACTGCATTAATTTATTATCTGGCTTATGCCTATAAAATACTTCCTTATTATGACATTGTAGGCCTTCAAATTTACTTTATTTAATTTACTCAAAAAGTTATAATAACTATTAATTAACATACTTATTAATAGTTTATTTAATCTTATTATTTAAGCTGAACTTTTTAAGCTGAAAATTTTTCATACTCTATATTATTTCTCCTTGTCTTACTTATATAATTTACTTATATATGCAAACTTTTTGTATTCTTCAATTTTACTAAAAACTGTTACAAGAGTAAATTTAACTTTACCTTTTTATGTTAAATATTATTTTTTCAAAATTCTTTTTCTGTCAATTTTCTCTGACATTTCTTTACTCTTAATTACATTACTCACTTTTTCAAAATTATAAAAAATTAAGCTTTTGGATTTTTGTACACCCTTTTTGTTTTAATTAATTATAACTTTTTTGTCTTGGAGACTATCAAAAAACTTTATTCACATTGTTTTCTCCTTTAGTTTTTTAAACTCGTTTATATAAAAATATCCGCTTTTTAACAACTTTTAATTTTCTATTGTTCTATTCAATCAGTATGGGCTATTCCTGCTGAATTGGACTTAATTTTACTTATGTTAAACTATGATTAGGCCTGTAAAAGTACTTAAGAAATAAGAAAAACCCGCCATAGTTTAATTATTACATTTTAACATTTACAATGTAAGTAAATCATACAAATAATAATCAGATGTGTTTTTAACTACCAATTAAAAAACAGCATAACTAACGTAATTACAGAATAACTTTTAACATTTGAACTGTAATTAATTAATGATAGGCCTATTAGAAGTATCTTAAAAACTTAAAATAAGTGACAGATATGGGTAGTCACATAGTGAAATTAAACATTGTAATTATGATTAATGAGATGTATATAGCTGCAACTTTCCATTGACAATTTACTATTGCAGTTTTGGATAAAGTGTATTATTAGAAATTATTTCGCTTTTTTGTTGCTCCGAATAGAAACTTTGGAACTGGCCAACTTTTGGTTGTCTTCCATATTTTTACCAGGCGTCATCGGTACTTAGAACATATTGAAAAATACGTTTGTTTCAAAAATACTCGAATCTTTCAGACAAGCGAGAACATGCTCTAGCTCTGCTACTCGCTACAATATGGCGTTGTATATTTCGACTAACCAAACATAATTAACGTGCGTAATTCTGCTGCTCCCCAAATATAGCGCTGTGTTACTGTAGCTTTGCCACTCTTAAGGTTCTGCTCCAGCAAAATAGTAAGCAACTGGTGAAGCAACACTTCACCCTATAGGTCAGGCCAAACCACTGTGGAGTTTCTTGCAGCCGAGCGCTTGGACATTACCTCATTTAAAACCATTTTATTAATCTACCTTTTGTAATTGCTAGGTGAGAAAAACTAAACATTCTTTATAAAATTGTTGATCTGTCTTTCAATTTACTTTAAATTATTTATGTTTCATTTTGTAAGAGAAATATCAAAGTAGATACTTAATAAATGTAAATTACATAACAAACTAACGGGATTTAAAAATGATATCGCAAAAAGAATGCCTATTGTGATTGGGGTTGAATAAAATGGTAAAATTGAATGATAAAAGAATTACAGAAAAAATGATTTATAATTTAACATTGCTCTAAAAAGGCCGACACTACAGATGATGAAGGCCCTTAACTTTTGAACCCTCCTCAAGATTTTACGTAATTGTAAAATACTATACAATTAGCATGGTCGTAAGTAGTTGTAACAATATGTAATGCACAGCAAGCGCATCAGCTATTTTAGCCACAATTAAATGCCCTTCAATCGAAATTGCGAAGGAGTGGAGTCCAACCCGCACCCTGCGCTATCTCACTACCTGGCTAGACCCGAAACTAAAATTTTAGAGTAATTCAACTCCTCCTCCTTGGAAAAGTCAGTGTGGTCCTAGGCTAAAAGGTTTGGAGACCCCCCTAGTTTAGACAATTTATTAAAACTAAATTACCACCATTTTGGACGTAAAAAACTTTTAAAATATTTGTTTGAACCAGTGCCACAAAATTCATAGTTTAAAGGTGGAGGTGGTTTTTGAAAATCTTATAAACTTAAACATACTGCGACGACCCACCCACCTTCTCACCCTTCCGGCTTAGCTCCCCACCCGTTAGACTGAGCGTGACAAGAGTGGACGGTGTCGAAAGAAATATTACCTTGGGGATAATATTCCTTACTTAGTTTCGGAATGGAATTTATTTTATTATATTCAATTTTAGAACCTCAACTCTTGTCGGGATCGTGCCGTTTGGAGAACACTTTACCTTCGTTATAGCAAGTTCTGATCCTGATCTACCTTATTACTAAAACTCATAGATATCGATTATCATCGTATCCAGGACTATTTACACATTTTTTCTTTAAAAAAAAAATAACAAATCTCTTTTAAATTAATTAACCTGAAAATTGTATATTTATTTATATACACAAATTATTAACAACTGAATTAATAGTTCTGAAAAAATATCTTCTTATAGTTAAACCTTTATTTGAATATAGGCCTACACAATTATTGAATTGGCTTCTAAAAAACGCAGACTGTTGCGGGAGATAAACATATAAGTGAGTTTAATATAAAAAATTGTATGTTTTCCCAGAATTAATTATTTATTAAAAGATTTTATGACGTCAACGATATAAAATATAATATATTTGATATATAGGATGTCACTGACTATATCTTGGAAGTGTTTATATGTACGCGTTCCACTAGGTGTTCCTGCAGGTCTGGAAGATCTCGGCTACTGTTGGGCAAAAGTTGCTGCCGCAAGATAAAATCTCTTTGGTTGCACGTCTAGATTCCTCCTAGGGTTTGGTATGGTTTAACTCTTTAACTGATAAAGTTCTTTGATGGTCCGAGTCTATGGTGTCTCGGTTATGTTAATACTTCCATTAATTTGCTGTCTTACTTTCCGTTCCTGTACTTTACTTTAAAATCTTTACTGTATAAACTTTGGACGCAAGTATCATGTTAGGCATACGATTACTCCGTTAAATTTCACGTTGCCAATACATTAGCAACTGCGGATTCTAAGACTTTTCTTTATGACTAGAAGAGTGGTTACTCTCCGTGAGTTTTGATAAGACTTATGACGAGAAGCGTGGTGACATCCTACGCCTTGTTTTAAGACTGACGATCCGACCTGTAACATTTTGGATTCTCCTTCGTACGGTTGAGGGGGGGGGGGTCATAGGGTTCCCTCAATTTCCCTTACATTTTTACTCATAACTTAATTATTTCTGGAATGATAATTTTGTAATTATTTTTAAAATTTTTAATTATGCTGCTTTATTAATTGGTCGCTCTGTATACTGGGCGTGTCTAGGTTATCAGCCTTTCCCTGTAACTTAAATCTTGCCGTCTTAAATAAATGTTCCTGTTAGCTTTAGTCTTGGTTTTACTAAACACATATTTATGGAAATCCTATAACTCCCGATCATGTAGATCGATTCTGAATTGGTTTTCGGATAATTTATCTTCTCTTCTTCTCAACTAGATACCAACTTGATGCTTGGTTGTACGATTTCGCGTACGGTAGTTACGGCCGTTCGAGATTTCTTCATTTCCTCGGATCGCGATTTTCCGCGTTTCCGGTTTTGCCACACTTTTTCTTCTTCCCGCAAGTAGCTGAAGCCCTATACCGTTTCCTTTATCTTGTTTCTTTCTTGGGTTATAACCTTTATCCTATTTCTTATTTTTCATTTTTTGTTTTTGTTTTCCTTGTGTTTGTAATAACCCTTTGCTCCCTTCTTAACAAATAATAATTTATCTCTCTTAAGTCCTTACATATACTGTTTTTATAATCTGGCTTTTTCCTTTAAAATATATACTTATTACGCCTTTTTATTCCTTCAAAATTAACTTTATTTAAATTTTTCAAAATGTTTTAAATCTTATTAACATATTAGCTTAGTTAAACTAAAACTCTGTCATATTATGAATTATTTCCCCTTGCCTTACTTACACAAATTTCTTTTTTAAAAAGCCTTTTTGGATTCTTTATTTAATTAAACTGTTTCCAGAGTAACCTTTAACCTGATATTTTCATGTTAACTATTAATTTTTATAAAATCCTTGTTTCTGTTAATTCTCTCTGACGTTACTTTAATCTTATTTACATTAATCACTTTTTCAAAGTTATAAAAGTTTCAAAGTTTTTGTTTTAACCATAACTTTTTTGTTTTAACGATTATCAGAAAACTTTAATAACATTCTTTTTTTCTTACCTTTTTCTTAACACATTTTTATAAAAAAATCCATTTTAACAACTTTAAATTTTCTATTGCTCTATTACTAGTTCAGTATGAACTATTCTTGCTAAATTGGACTTTACTTTTAAGCATGTTGGATTGTTATTAGGCCTGTCTGCAGGACTTTCTATTTTCAGATTGATACAAAAAATAAAAATAGGCTTGATCGGGCAAGCCTTGCAGACCCCCAACGTCGATTGTTACATAATTTTATAGTTATTTTTAGAGTAAATATTTGGGGAGGAAATGATTGTCCCGTTTTAAGATTTGAATGACCTAATTATAAATAATTTTAGTTTTTGTATTTTAATTTACTATTGATTAATGATTTCATTATCACATTCCAAAATTTTACCCAACATTAACAACATACCCTTTTAACTAATGACCATCTTGGACATTTATTCACAAGGTTTATACTGTTTTTAAATGTAGAATTTTAGCGAATAAAGATTTTAGCGAATCTAAAAAACTTTAAATGGTAAAACAGACTAGGCTTTAAATCAAAGGGCTTTGAAATTGTCCTTTTTTTAATATAAACTTTGACCACATCATCATCTATTTAAAAGTGGTAGTCAAAAATTCGATGTTTAAGTGTTGCAAAGCTCTTATTTTGTCATGAAAGTGTAAAACAAATACGTTTGTATTATTTGGGTGTTTTTTATTTGTTTGCCTATTAAAAAATGCCTAGGACACTGGAGTTTGAAAACAAAACTCGAATTTATTTACTACTCAGTTTCTTTTGTCTTATCTCATACTTTCTCAGTAACTTGCTTTATACTTTTGCATATAAATTAATATTTTAAATTTTTTGATCTGTAATTGTTTTTAAAACAGAATATTCTGTTCATAGAAAATATTTTTCCAGCATTATTTTGAATGATTTTAAGGTTCCTGGAAAAGATTTAATTAACTACTATCGGTAAATCTACAAAACTCTGCTTTTAGGCAGGTGGATTAACAAGCATTTAAATTCTTCAGTAAATTTAAACTATATAACTTAGCTCAGTCTTCAAATAAAAATGCACTAACTTTATGAATAGTACATGTTTATAAATGTTAAATTAATGCGAACAAAGAACGGTATTAGTTTACAGAAGCCAGGACTGACGCACTGAACGATGTTTCCATGGTAACCTCACACAACGCGGCCTGCTGTAGCCTAGCAGTCACAGTAGTAGTTTGCCGGCAGTGATTTTGCTTTCATTAAATTAAAATTTATACAAGTTTATTTAGTTTTTGTGTAAACTGGCGAATTTTATTCTTTAAAGTAAGTAAATAAATATGAAACTTGAGATTTATACAATTAGATTAAACTTGTAGTTATGGGATGGTAAAATATATCATAAGAATTACATTTTTGTTAAATAACACTTAATATTATTACAACTTGGCTATTAAAATTAAATGAATGTAGTGAATACTAGATACAATTATTAGTTAAACAACGTTTTTTAAAATAAGATTTATTTTATTTTATTTAATTGGCTTGTGGAATGTTTTGTGGATGGAAGAAAACTGTTTGAGGTTTTTGCTGTTATTACTTTACTACTTACTACTTAGTGATTCATTTTTTTATTTTCCAAATTATTATTATATTTAAGACTTACTGGTTCGTCAGCACAACGTATATAAAAGGCTCAGAGTTTTTCTTTCACACCCATTTCTAAAACTCTACTAGGCTGATTTTAATAATTTTAGTGTCGTTGGAAAGCGTTTTTTTTTTTTTTTTGAGTCTGTATATCTAAAAATGTTTCCCAATTTTTCACTGGAAACTAAACGCCTGCGAGCTTTCCAATGTTTAGGTAAGTTACCTAAAGGTAAGTTTCCTAGCATGTTTTTTATAAAATCTATTTTTTACAGTTATTTTTTATATACTTAAGAAAAGAAATTCAAATACAATACATGTGTTAGTATCAGTATAGTAAAATTCTTAAAATAGGCGTTACAACATTGTTTTGACTGTAATTACCTTAGAATGATTTTGAATATCTAAATTAATATTGTTTTGGAGTTTGTATTTTTAAGAATAAAACTTTGTAGATTTAAGTTTAGGCCTGGAACAGAGTGGAACAGTTTTTAAACAGCTTAAATTTAAATATTACCTTAATCTTTAAAAAAATATTATGTTCAAAAAGTAAATGTGTGCAGTCGTGAGACCCTTATCAGGAACGAAGTTCATCACGCCTTTTCTTCAATTCTTTTACCAGCCAACGGAAACATATACACATAATTTTAATCTTTCAATTGCAATTTATTATTATTTTGTTTTTTATACAAATATTTACTGTTTCCATACGTTTAATGTTATTATAATAAAGGTGTAGAATGAATTATAACATCAAAGCTAAGATGGTAAACACATTTAAATGCCCATTCGTTGTAAATACATTTAATAAACACAAAATGTTGGTTCATCAGTCTAGGCCTAACCTAAAATTATTGTTTGTGTGTTTAATTTATATTACCTGTCTTACGGCAACATACTTACAATAATTTTTACATAGAAAGTAATTTTAAGACTTAAAATAATTGTATTTTTATTATTATTTTATTATTATTACTTTCTAGGCCTAGCCTAAAATTATTGTATGTATGTTGCCGTTAAGGCAGGTAAAATAAATTATATACACACACAATAATTTTAGGTTAGGCCTAGACTGATGAACCAATATTTTATGTTTATTGAATGTATTTCAGAGCTTGACGATAATATCTGAACTACGCAGGACGGAATCGATCGTCTCTTAATTTCAATTGATGAACCAAAACATAATATTATGTTTCTTAAATGTATTTTACATTCACTGCCATAGCAACCAATTTGATAACTCCTTTTCGGTGCTCTTATTTTATATTTGTCATTGCCATAACAACCAACTAATAACACTTTTTTTCGTTACGCATTACATTTTATATTTGTTAACTCCTACCATAACCTGCGTTAAGGAACTTCGTTACAATAAATAATAAGATAAAATATAGGGTACGTTAAATTGAGCTGTTCAGCCATGTATCCTCAAATGTAAACTACCATGTATGATGATAATTACAGTTCTATTAGAATTGTTTTACAACCACCTAAACCATAATTTTGATATAATAATTATGTGAAACAATTTTATAAATACAGAAAATCGGTTTCACGAAATGAACTTGTAATTTTGTAACGTTGCACTAAGTTAGCTGTAATGATGCAGTGAACTCGCTAGTAACTTTCAAAATTAATGGTTAATTTGACTTAAAGTGTTCATTATTATGTAAGCTATTTAAATACTGATTTTAAAATTCTTGATTTGTATATAATAATAACATACGAAATATGCATAACAGTATACACACTACAGAGCTTTCAAATTCAGAATATGATACACAAGCTTAAATTTACAAAAATAAATCTATTTTCGATAAAAGGGTAGGAATTCTACTAAAACCATTTTTTTATGCTGAATGTACACACGTTTTTCTTAAAACCCCTGCCATGATGTAGCGCGTATTATGGCCAGTTTTGAGTCACTTTTTTCTGTTTGCTAAACAACTCTTACATAATGAGTCCTACAATTTTTTATTTTTATATAAATCAAAATTCGCAATACATTTTTTTATAATATTCTTTTTCATACCTCATACTTAATTACAGACCTTTAAAGAACGTTAGAAAAAGTTACGAAAATACAGATTTTAAGTCACAGGTTAATTAAATTTACATCACTGCAATTAAAGACAAATTAAGAAATACTTTGTAAAATGATTAAATGTGTATAAATATTTACATTAAAATACTTCAATTCGTAGAAATAAATTTCAACATTAACAACAGTTTTTGCAGAAAAGTACATTATGCAATAAACAGAAAAAATGTAAAGTTGATATTTTAGTTTTAAATGTAATAATGTTTACTTCCATCCTCTTTTTTAACAAACGTAAGAACGTTTACTGATTTCATTTTTTTAGGTAAGCAACTAAAGTGAATTTGGAATTTTCACGTACGGTTTCAAAGTGGTGGACTTGTCTTCATCGGTAACAATGTTTTCCACTGCAGGCCTTTCTTTATTTGTGAGCTTTATTTTATAAAACACTAGAAGCATTTACTATTTACTCTAAAAGCATTATCCAGGATGTGTGCTTAAACCGACATAAAATATGCGACCCAGTTAAAATCTTCTCTACGATATTTTCAGCATAAATAGGTCTTGAAGTTCGCTCCCAGCCATTATAGTTTAAGATACCACCATAATATACTTATATATATCATGAACCTTCCTTATACCAAGTAAGAATAAAACTGAAAGGCATATTTTTCTGTCGTTGCAAGGAGATAATTTGTAATCAACGTCGCTTTAATGAATGAAAACATACTATTTTTGTAGGTAGCGAATACCACTTGCTGCCTACGCTCCATAAATCTACTCCAACTGAAGCATTTTTTCTTCTTTCTGTAAACCCAAACAACATCAGAGAAATATGTCGGTTGATCTCAAATTGTGATACCTTTCAGCCCATCTTTTTCATCCATGAGAGGTTTTAGTTGTTTACTGATGACAATTTGGCATACGAAGAACGATTCCCTTGTTGTTTGATATATAAGATATTTTTACCTCAATATTAGTACTTAAAGTTTTCTTAAAACTGTGTAGACTATTATTTGTTAATTTAAATATATACAAAAAGTAAAAACATATTTGAGGATATCCCCAACTAGATAGCGTTGTGTATATGTCTCTAAAGTTGTTATGCTTTATTGGGGTATATCAATAGGTTAATATTATTAGAAAAATGCAAACCCCTCACCCTTGATACAAAATACATAAATCATAAGATTCAGTTTGCATACAAAAATGAAAAAACATTGACAGTGCTCAAAGTTAGTGGAATAAATTGTTTAAAATGTGTGTTTTATTTTTCACAACTAATGTAATGTTTATGCAAAATGTGAAACTTTGTAATTCTGTGATTATTAAATATAAAAACAGTCAACTAAGGAGAATTGGATTTCTTCGACGTGTGGAAAATTTAAATTTAGTTTTTAATATTTTTAGAACATTTATTTAATAGTTTTGAATTCATTGTTTTTGGACGTTTCAAGTCAACAGTAAGCAATGTAGTTTTCAATTATCTAAATTGTACCATAGTCAGTAAGTGACAGTTTTGCCAATTAATAAGTAATTATAAACAAACTCCATAACACAAAGGTGTCATACAACGTGCCTTTGTTGGCAAATTTAAGAATTATCATCAAAGCATATATACTTTGATCTGGACACTTACAGAGCTCTTTAATATGCTATTGTCATCAACATTGATTCTTCAAACCTTTGATCTGTTGTAAATCCATTTTGACCTTTTCAAATAAGAATTATTTTCCGTTCAATATAATGTGTTTCAGATTAGAATTTATCACTACACGAGAGAAATGGGATTTCAGTAAAGTATAATATTGTTTCTATTATTAATTAATTATTAAGGGTTTACATTTTTAACCATGATAATAACCGATCATTAGTAAATTACTAATTATTTCACTTGCGATGTTTGTGTTATACCTTTATTTGATAATTTTGTACCGCATTATTCAGTAATTTGTATTAACAACAAAGTATTCTATAAATAACCTGAGCTGTCAGAAACAGAGTGCAAATGTGTTTATTTTATACTTCATTATCTTCGAAAAGACTCTACCCTATAAAATAACTGACAATCGATTGTTAAAGTAATTCAGTTATTTCATGGAATAGCAATTTATCTTTTCAATTATTTGACCTTGCCAGTTGATTAGTTTTTAAATATGTTGTATTTTGTCTCTTTATTCGATACAGAACTAGTTGTGGTAGAAATTCCTGAACTTCCATGATTGTGATTAAGTTAACTGAAAAGTCTCCATTATTGTACGAGTGCTAGTTAAAGCATAGAATATAAGAAATATATACACGCTTATTCATAATATCAAGCTATTATGAGGAATAGAATATTAATTGTATTGGTACATATACATAGACGAGATAAATACGTGCAGGAAGAATTAACAAATTGCTAACAAATAGTTTTGTTTTATCGAATTCGCTTATTTGAAGTAAACTGTGAAAAGTTTATCAAAGTAATTTAACAAAAAAAAAAACACTTATTAATATTTATTAATCCTTTTAGAAAAGCTCCCCTAACTTCATTTTTTAAATTTATTGATTGGAAATCAATTAAACACCTTAGAAATTTGATTCCTAAAAACTTAGTATCAAAATAAAATAAAAATATATGGTTTAGGGGTAAAATAAAGGAACTTTTTTAAAAATGCTGGGGGATAAATTAATAATATTTTTATTTCCTTCTTCTTCCACATCACTCCAACCCTATGAGAGCGTTGGCCTCTCTTAACAATCCTCCATAACGTCCTCCCACCTTCGCCATATCTGCATATCCTCTCTCACACCCATCCTTCCAAGACCACATCATTCAACCAACTTTTACTGGTTTGGAAAAATAATAGGCTTGAATTTATTTACTTGTCAAAACCTTAATATGCTTATATTTTAAAAGAAGGGGGATGTACACGACTGTAGATGGCCCAATGTCTTTGGATTGATGTTTCTATGAAATAGAAGTGAGGTATTCAATAAATGCGAAGCTTTTCTACAACCATCTTTTGCACACTTTGGTTTTTGTAAAAGTGCGAACAAATTCAGAAAAATGCTAATTTAAGTTAAAATGAATTAAAACTTTCGTTTTCCTTGTCATAATTATTTGGAAATTCCTTCGTAGGTTTGTTTTATTAACTAAAATAATGCTTTCAATCCTTCAGTTGTTGTTTTGTTTATTTATGAATAACAATGGCGTTTCTATTGTTCAGCTTGACATCGGAAAATCCCTTCCATCAGCGGATAAACGCGCAATAAAGGTAAATGTTTACATTATCCTGCAATCGGGGTTGTAGTATGTATTTAGCAGAAGAAACATTGAGTGTTTAATTTTGTAAATCAACATTCGAAGTTACGTGAAAATTCAACATGTGCACCGCTTCAACGCAGCTGAACAAAGCCGAGTCAGAAAAATTATTATCATCATTTATTTACATAATTTATGGTATACATATGCAGCAATGCTGCGATATACATTTGCGTTGTCATACCTTAAATACATATACAACCATCATCCACAACACACAATACAAATACACAAGATACAATACAATAAATACACAAGAAAGACATTTTTTTAAATACAATCAAATTAAGACACAGTGAACCATGTATACATGTCATCTCATATTAATCAATTATTTGAGTCGTCATCCTGGATACAAAAAGCACACCAGAGGTTTCGTATTTCGGAAACAACAAAAATACATATTATTTTACCCTATTGTTCCTCATATTGTATAGTACGTGGTCAGTGTATGAAAGTATTTGAATACTACGTTGATGTTTAGTTTCCCCAGGTTTTCTCAAAAAATTTTATTAAGTTGGGAAAAATAGTTTTAATTTTTCATCCGATTTTGATTTAACAAATTTCACAATATCATTTTGAGTCTGTAATTGAAAACCCTTACATCATTTAAATACTGCATCTAGAAAAATTTACTTTCCAACCTGTTTTTAGTTCCAAGACTTTTGGACAGAACTCCGGAAAAGAAATTAAACTTCCAGTGTAATGAAAAAAAATAACTTTCCTAAGTTATGAACACTATATTGAATATCTTCTCAAGTTCCCAGTCAAGTGCATAACCACATTAGCAGGTAGTTCACTTTTAGTACTAACAAAAAAAAACTGAATTCACTTGTCGATCGTAATACAGGCCTACCCAAAAATGTTGGGTACAGTTGCCATATTACCTACTACAAGAACCCCAACTATTAATAAAAAATACCGGTAATATTACATTTGGCTTTGTGTTATTTACGGTATCCAAATAATAATAATAATAACCGAATAAGTTTGGGTAGGGAAAGTTATTGTATTTAAATTCAATAATAATGTTTCAAAAGAATAAAGTAAAATTTTTAATTTACATTTCAATGTTTGTATTAAATTTACTCAAACCCAATAAAACATTTTTTTTCTAAATTAGATACTTTTGTATTTTTTTTTTCAAAGGGTATATAGTTTTTTCAAAGAAAGAAAATAGTGCATACAATGTTGGTTCTTTGTTTAAAGTGAATAGTGGTAGTTATTTTAAATCTTATTTTTCTTTTACATACTGCAGAAAACTACGGAGTTGATTTTAATGTAGCCAATAACTGCACAACTAACTAAAAAATTTATAAACAACCGGTCGCACTAGAGTATGTACGTAAAATTTGTAGTTTTTCTTTAATACAAGACTTTGTCCATCGATTTAAGTTCAGACCCAAGTGTTATTGCTTTTTAATAGTTATTTATTTCATCAAGTAATAAATAATTACGTTTTTTCATGAAGAGTGAATGAAGGTGGTATAAGTAAATTCCAGAAAACAAATCTACACTGTAGACACTTTCATCACTTATTTTAACTATTTTTTCAAGAAATATTGACTCTTAATATTAAGTACTTTAAAGTATTTGAAAAAAAATGTGTGAACAACTTTTAAGTTGTTGAATAAGTTGAACACTTAATTTTGTGTGCGAAGCAAGCTTGTACGAAGCCATCATTGTACGAGAATGCAAGAAGATTAGTGGTTTTAGCGCGATGCACGTAGTTGGTTAATATACGTTTTAAAGAACTGATTTAAGCAAATGTTTATAATTATTTATTAAGTTAGAGCATACACAGCATACAAGTTTGTTTGCTGTTCTCTAAATATGTTCAACAAAATAAAACTTGTTTATTTGTGTTATACATTTTAAGTTAATACAATGTAGCCTATATGATCAGGTTTTGGTTTATAAACGTTTCATTGGTATTATTAATAATCTGGGTAACAATTGCTTCTAAAACAGCTGACATTTGTATTATTTCATCCAGAATTAATCTATATATATGTATAATGGTATTTCGAGTGAATCGATGAACACCAGACAAAGGATATGTAGGGATTGTTGGTTTGAAATAATACACATGTATAAAATAGTGTCTAAAACATTGTTTACCGATTAGAATAAAAATATTCCCAAATCAAATTGTAAGAGTAGACCTGGCAAAAAAAACTGTGAAGTGAGGCTCGAGAGAAGACACATAATTCCTTCCTGGTTTGTTTACATATTTCTGATTTCCTGTAACCAAGTATCCTTATGTTTTCTAGTTATTTAACTCCATTTTAGTCTCAGTCATTAAACTTGTTCGGTTCTGTTCTCAAAACTCTGAACATGTCAAAAAAACTGGTCATATTTTTATTTTTAGGCAAAGTGAGGACCATTTGAACTCCTCCAATTTAACCTTTTGAAAATGTTAATAATAATTTTAATTCAAGTTTAACTCTCTGACTAGGAGCAAGTTCTGTAAATATTCAAAAACCCACGAAAATGGTTCTACAAATGTCCGATATAATTGATGATGACACACGGTTACAGATCAAGTTTTATTCCTCCTGTAATATTTGTTTTTCGTGATTTCTATCAAATAAACCAGAGAACTGCAAGACTCGAGTGCATATGGATTTGTACCTCCAGCCGCCCTGAAAGTTTTACCAAATTTGTAACCATAACACGAACACATATTGTACTCAATACCTAACTAATAACTAATGACAATAACCATGATGGGAATAAATATACCTGCTGCGGATCAGAGAAAGAAGGAAACAGTTCCAAAACACAGTGTTAGGTTGACCTCATAAATGGAGAACCTACCAGTATTTTTGGGAATATAGAAAGGATTTAGAAAAATTGCCATTATTATCTTGAAAAGTATATGGTGTGTTTTAAACGGTAGCCTAACACCGTAAAATATGTATTTTTTGGAGTATGAAAGGTAATCCGACAAAATGTACAGTAAAATATATTTGAGTAATAATAATTATCGGAATAACCGCAATAAGCTTGGTTTATATCTATGCCAAAATTAATTGTGATGCTTTTATCTTTTTCTAATAAGTTTGACTGAGATACGCATACTGAATAATCCTTTTAACAGAAGAACAAAGATTAGGTAAGAAAAACAAATTGGTTCAATAGTCCATTACAAGATAACATGTTTTGTCTCGTTTGACTCTCGATGAGGGCAAGCAAGTTCTATAGCTACGAACATATCAAATCGATGGTTTTAAAATTTAAGTTCCTTTTTATATATTTTGACATGAAATCATAAAATTATTACTACGTTTGACAGAGTATTATTTATGTCTACTTCTTACCAAAAACAATCTTACTTTAATCTTTAAATAATTATAGAAAATACCAAATAAATATATAATGAAAATGCAACAGAATGTTATTACTGCAAACAACAACAAAGACATACTGCAGTATTATCAAAGCAACAAATATAATTCAGTGCCACTTTTTCAGGAATATAATAATTAATTAGAACTAACTAAACAACAAATTTGCTCATTTCATTTAGAACAAGTTATAAAAATACTTTGAGTTCAATAAAAAAAAACTGTAAAATTAAATGATAAAACTTCCTCGCAATAAACTTCAGATTATAAACTGGGATTAATCTGTCAACCAGTTATGTCTCGTCCCTTACCAAATGTTTACTTATTGAGTAATTGCGTTTTGGTTCGGAAATCTTTCTATTCTATTTTACTAGATCTGTCAGATTGGAAGTTTTATCTTTTGATCTTTAAAGTGTTCCCTTTCTTTCTAACAAATTGATTAAGTACAAAAGACTATACCTTGTGTTTGTTCCACTGTATCACAAACTAGAACGAACCCTTTTAACTTTGTGCTGAAACAAACTTTATCTCACCCAACCATTATATTGGATTTTAATTTTCAGCACTATTTAAAACTTTAAGATAAATAATTTCCGTTCAAATATTTTTAATAACACCATAATTTCTTTAGCGAAGATTTAAGTCTTTTTTTAAAATTGTATTATTTGTATATTGAGTTTATATAACCACAAAATTAGTTTAAGCTTTAATTAATTTAAATTTATAATTAGTTAGTCAATAAGATTTACTTTCACAATTATTACCATGAGTAGAACGCATCTTCTTTGTAAGGATGTCACTCTTGCTCTATACCTCACCTGCTTGAAAACACCTAGCTAGATTTCAGGTTTATAGATATGTATAGGTTTTGTTACTACCATAAGAAATTACCTTCTGCTTTTCAGTATTATTCTCTCCAACCTGAGATAATTAGTGTTCACACAATTTTACTTAACAGTTTAAAGTATATTTTGTACGTCCCCTATCAACACCCAATGTACACCAAACCATTTTGTGACACTCATTTTAATATAAATTGACTTTTAAGTTCAATTTTAATTTATAAACTTTGTTTAAAGATAGCATTACAATGCAGGTAGTCGTGTAAATTAATATTACATGTGGAAAGTTTATTCTAAGGACGTGTATTACAAGAGACTGATGAGCTGACATAAAGGAACAGTCTCCCCCTATCTCTCTGTTGTGTTACATGGATCACAATGGCGCATCTGAAAAGCGGAATAATCACTCCAGCAATGCTCATCAGATTCTATTTCTACGTCAACATGCAAGACAAGTTCTGAAAGACTTAAATATTGACATTACACAATACATATCTCTAAAAAATATTACAAATCATTGCGGTCAAGTAAATTACATGTCAACCATTGTTTGCAATCTTTGTTATCAATAGTCTGTTTATATACTGAAAAATAATCTATTAGCACGTAAAGATTTTTTTTTTTTGAGATAGTGTTGTGTGTTCTAATTTTTAAGCTTAATTGTTAATAGAGACAAAGACACCTTTATAAAAAAAACTAATTTGTCTATCAGTACATATATACGTGTTCTCTGCAACGGATGAAATTATTACAATGAAACTAGACGAAGTTATAAATCATCCTAACAAACTTAGTCTAACAATCAGAACTAAAAAAAAATATACTACAGATGAATTTTGAGGGCAACATATTAGTATCCAAACATACATATCTTGTGGAATTTTATTTGAAAGGTAATTATTTAAGGAATGGAATATGTATTGTGTTTTTAGAATGTTGGTATGCTAAAATTGCTCAAAACCCTACATCCTGCTCTATTTCTTAAAGTACTGCAGCTATTTTTTTAAAATATTAATCTTACCTGTCTCATATACTATATTACATTACACTGCACTTCACTGCCTTACGCTGTTATGAACTTCAATACATTGCACTACACTTCGCTCCTATACACTACAGTACACTATACAACACAACACTACGACGCTACACTACCCTACACTACACAACACTACAAAATAATACACTACACTA
>JAGFPH010000156.1:514127-526389 GCA_018207615.1 Philaenus spumarius
TTTTGTCAATATCTGTTATCCTTTGGGCTACAGACAAAATAAAAAACCATTGTGTTTGTCATTGAAAAATCAAACTTTGATGTCTCTTGTAATTTTTTTTGTAAAGTAAGCTGTTTTTGAGATACTAGACATTAAAAAATATAAATGGCCACCATTTTTAAAATAATGTTCTAATTTTTCGTACAGTGATAAAAGGTTACGCAAAAAATATGTATATAAAGTTTGAGCTCAATATCTTTTCTACTTAAAAAACTATTAATTATTTTGTAAAAAACACATACAGACAGACCAAAAAATTAGCACCTTAGACCCATGTTTATATTGTGAAATATGTTTGTCTGGATCCCATTAACATATCCGCAAAAGGGGTCCAGAGAGTTCGGGGATACCCTGAATAATGTAGAAGTGGTGCAAAATTAAACATATTTTCGGCTTAAGGAATTAGGAATGCTTTCTTTCTTTAAATAACAACACATCATCTTTTCTTTTAAGTTTACTCCTTGGTAATTATAAAACTCATCCTTTTCTGTTTTCAAATTTATATATAAATCCTTTAAACATAAAAATTAAGCGGTAACCAATAATACCATTGTTATAACTGTTTTAGTTATAATGTTTATATAATAATTAAAATTGTTAAAAATCTTATTTCTCTTGATAAAAAAATTGCAAATCTCATTTTTCAACTTGATATTTTAGATTATCATCCTCTTAAACTTATAAACACCAGGGTGTATTTCAGCTTCCAAATGTCAAATCTCAAATTGATTTGAACAGCAGTTGTAAAAGTAAGTTCTTTCATTAAATTTTGTTGAATATGTGAGCTTTGATTACTTTTTTTTTTATAAATATATTCGATTCAGGCCCACCCATCTTCCAAAATAATGTGTTTTATATAACACCCAAGAGTGGCACACTAAAGTCCTAATGAATAATTTACCTGTGCTTGTCAATTACAATCAAAAGGGTATTATTATACGAGAAGTACATTATTCCATATTTACTACGTCATTCATGATAATGATTTCCATTTGTTTTTAAAAATAAAGACAAACATTTTTTACATTTTACATTTTTACAACCACAGCTGAAGATACCTTTGACATTTCTCATGTCACATGCTGAGTTTAACATTTCACGTAGTAAATTGCAACAGTGTTTTACGAGAAGCACTCCAAAGCAGGTGAAATGTATTAGCCTATTTCCCAAAGGGCCACACTGACTGTGAACAGTCATATTGTAGCGGAAGTTCTCGAACTTAATCAAATTTGGAAACGTCTTGTGAAAATACATGTAAATAACTGGAGGATAAACATAAGAATAATTTTTTGAAACTTTTATTAAGCAGAGTTATAACAAATAAAATGGTTATAATTGTTTGAAAACTCTGTTTTCTTTAAAATCAACTCTAAAAAAATATTAAATTAAGATAAAGGAAATTTCCAATTAAAATAATTGAACATACATTATAACTTTGTAATATCTCGTATATATGTATATATTTATAATCAGTAGCTTTCAAAATCCTTAAATTTAATTTTGAGCCATCCTAAAATTATTGTAAAAATTATTTAGATTTACAGTCCGAAATTATAACTGATTACACTTCTTATATGATTGTCACAGAAAGTCATATGCTCGATAATTATTGATAACGAATATTTAATGTTTACCCTTTGTTTAGTGTTCAAACTTGGGAGTATGCAATTGTTTTTAAGATGAATCAAATGAATGTTTGTTTTTTAACGTAGTAGTATTAAAGTGTTATTGGATTAATTAAGGCTTAATTGCTTTCCGTCGACTTTAGGTTTCATCCACATGTTGTAGAGAAATGAGTCGAATGTGTTTGTGACAGTTTCAAATGTAACAATAAAATAAAAAATTTTATATTATCTACAATGTACAATTAAATATACTACACCATTCTATTAGACTTTTTAAATTCAGTTTTCTGTAATGTTCATATTTGTATGATTGTCTCTTTCATTTGTGTGCACAAAATATAATTCACAACGTTTAGAGATTATAAGTCACCTCCTAATGTAAAGTCTCAGCTCTTAATTTGAGACCTAGACTCATGATGTAAATCCTTAATCAAATAATAAGAAACCTAAGTTCTAGAATAACTAAAATAATTATAAAAATAGTGCCTAATTGTGGTAATTTACAGTTTTCTGTTTTTTTATAAAATTATATTTTTATCTGTAGCTAAGTTTTATTATTCTTGTTACATTGGTGAGGCGGCAGCATTTTAATACATCATAGATCATAGATTATTTAATCTAAGCAAATTATTTATAGGTTTAAGTTTTAGCATACGTTTATGTTTAGGATTAGGGTTTCTAAGTATTAGTTAACAATAACT
Source organism: Philaenus spumarius (assembly GCA_018207615.1). Taxonomy (NCBI): domain Eukaryota; kingdom Metazoa; phylum Arthropoda; class Insecta; order Hemiptera; family Aphrophoridae; genus Philaenus; species Philaenus spumarius. Next base: position 516,493 of record JAGFPH010000156.1, read on the forward strand.
AATTTGTTTTGTTTTTGTCTATGGACTGGTAACTATTTTTAAATGTAAATACATTTTTGTGTGTTCTGCTCAAAGTCCAGCAACTTACTGACTATCGTTACACTTATTTCATTTAGGCATTTTATGTCTAATTTGCATTTATTATAAGTGGACGTCAAATTAAAATTAAAAGCACTAAACAACGTATAACACATAACACATTTTACACATAACACATTTTACAGCACATGAACCATAAAATACTGAATACTGACCAGATAATGAACATTTGCGTGATTCACATTAGTTATTTTTAAGAATTAGTAACAGTGTGATGTGTCCTAAGGGTTGTATTTATGTTTCAAGTGTTTTAATAATATTTGTTTATGTGTTGTGTAATGTCTTTATTTCAAATTTGATTATACAAATGCAAATAAAAATCGATTCGACAATATCTCTGAATGAAATAGGCAAAACAATTGTCACCAACTAAGAAAATAATAAGTTACTGGACTGTTAACAGAATACAAAAAAAGGTATTTACATTTAAATAACTAATAGTTAACAACACAACAACAACAAATTAAATTTTTTAACTGGAACTATCCATTTTAAATTTGTGTATTATTCTGTTAAAAGTTTGTTATTGCATCCACTCTACAAGTAAGACACAATAGAAAAGTTTCGGTGGCATTTTATTGCTAACGCGATCGTTTAGTAATTGTAACATTTAACGCAAATAACTTGAAAACGAAGGCAATTATAGAAAAACTTATTTCACTTTCTTTTGTTTATGTTACATGAAAATCATGTATTACTTATCCAATTCCTACTTCAAAAAATCGATAAGGCAGATCCAAGATGATGAACAACAATTTTAATCCTAAAAAAGTAGGCCTACATTTTTTATATTATGTGGATTGGCATTTGTTTCTGCATCCAAGTACTTCTGAGTTATACAATATGAGTTTCATGACTTAAATCAACCGCTAACCAACGGTTTAACTTTGAAGGATTAAATAATTATAAAGTTTTAAGTTTTCAATAGAAAATGAATAAATCTCAACTCACTAAGATTTATTTTATGGTTTTATAGTACGTTGTTTTATTTTATGGTTTTTGCACTTTTCATACAATTAGCCATGTTTTCAATATAACAGCCAGCTTGAATATTTTTAGGAACCTCCACTTTTGATAATGTTTTTTTTTGGACTTCATCAAAGTTGAAGACTTTCGTACTTCCCATATTTAGAAATTTAATTAGACATAGTATAGGAAGAATGAATACCAAAAGTGAACAAAATAGTTTATTGAAAATTATACGAATAGCTCAAATCTGTTCTTTGCTTAGTCGAAATATTTTACAACCATAAAAATAATATTGCTCGTGTTATAGTTGAGAAATTATTTATGTTTAACTTTTAAATATGGTTATTGTTAAGATTTCAGTATAAAAAAGTTTTATTTCATATTATAAAAGTAGGAGTTTTTATTTTTTTAAATCAGTTTGTATAATAATAATTGTAAAACCACCAAATAAAAGGAAGAAAAAAGGGTTGCAATTTAAAGGTTTTAACATGTCATATACGTTCAAAGTAAAACATCTGGCACACAAATACCTTAATGTTGGTAATTTATATTAAAGTAACATTATTTAAATTAAAATATAAATTATTAATTAAACTAAACTTATTATGGAATACAACGAATCTAAAACACAACAATGTAAAAACAGTTTTAAATTAATATTTTGTTGTCTACTTCTCAACTACAATGTCTTAACAGCTGCTAGATTTTGGAATAAAGCACCCCAAGATAAACTGCTATAACGGAGTATCTGTGTTTACAGTGTAAAGAAGGGAGGCAAGACATTTATGTGTTTGGTATTCCACGAAAGACTCTGTTTTTGGAGACTAAAGCCTTAATATTACGTTTATACTGCGAGGGCTTATGAGACTCCATTTAGATTGCCATCTTTTCTATGTACTTTAGGTTAGAGTTGACACAATTTGTACCGTTCGTATAAACAGAAGCAACTATTGAATAATAAAATGGCGTGTACTGAACTAAATGTTAAACAGAATTCAAATATACGATGTGAATATTAGAATGTTCTAGTTAAGAATTTATTTTTAAAACAAACTAAACCTTCGAAGTCGTTAAAGTTTAACTTTTCTAAACAATCAGCAATATCGAATAAATTTTGATTAAACTTTGTGGTTTTTAAAACTTTGTAGTTTGAATTGAAAACTAAAATTTGGACGTCATGGTAAAATATAATTATAATTATTAGCTTAAAAAGTATTGTACACTGAGTAATTTGAAAATCTATGCAACATTTGTATTTATTTAAAATATTTTCTTTTACATTTCTACTAAATCGACGTATTTTAGTTCAGCAAGTAAAATATGCTTGTTTTTTGTGTGTTGGGGTTCAAAATTCAAGCAGCAGACTGTCTTAGCTCAATCATAAAAAGGCAATAAGTTTGTCTCAAGTTTTTCGTTCAAGTTCATCGTATGAAGTTTAAATAAAATTAACTAGTTTAAATTAAAATAACATCAGTATTAATAGATTGAGTTGTTTATAACTAAGAAATTGTACACAATGTTTTATATATTACAAAATTATCTAAATTTTACTTGACCTATTCAAAGTTGCACTTAATTCAATTGTTTTCAGTTAAATATGCCAATAAGAGCTAAACTGACTTGTGTTTTTAAAGAAAGTCAAGAATAACATTTTGTAGTCATTTTAATACTGAATGTAGGCTACATACTTTTATTGTAAGTTAAGGAACACCCGAGGTATTGAAAAAATCGAATTCTTGGTAATTTGTAATATACGTAACTCACACATTCTATTTATACTTAATAGAGAATGCTGATATCGACTTTAGTTATTCATTTAAATGTATTTGAATGAATTAGTTTTTTATTACCTAAAAAACAGTTATAAAAGCAATTTCAGAGAGTTCAATTCATTTGTATGTATTTGGAATAACACATTTTTACATTAGACATTACCAAACATTTGATCGAGATGATTAATTTGTGTAGAACTTTACATTAACTCTACAAATATTGCGTATGCACTACTTTAATCATTATATTTTAACATTAGATTTTGTGATATATCTTTCTTGGACATGTTGGGTTTCTTTTTATATGAATTTTACACATTTTTTCATTTAGTAAAAAAACTGCCTCCTCATAAATCAACAAAGTTCCTCATACGGTTCAAACAAAGTTAGTATCTCAGATGTATGAAAGTGTGCAATGAAAAATGAATATTTTTAGTGCAATTGGTTCTCAGCAGAGGGCTTGCATGATCCAATAACCATGATTGACTTATTGATTAGCTGTCTTTATTCTCTACTATATAGCCGACCTAGATGCTCTAAGATGGTGGTTTTCGAAACATTACATGAGCTTGAATACTAAACAAACTTGTTACTTGAACTTCAATTTGAGAGGAGCGTCGAAATTATTCACAAAACCTTTACTGTATAAGTGCATGAAGTGTGTAGTGAGAAATATAAAATGTAGTTCTTGCATTGTAATAGAACAAGTTAAGTCGTGTAAATATTTAGGAGTTGTTTTGGATGAAGGATTAACATGGAAGATTCATATAAAGGCACTGCAATCCAACTTAAATAAAATGTTACGTCTATTTTTTCACTTAAAGCAAATTGTTCCTAGGCCTGTTTTGCGCAAAATATATTTTTCTATTGTTCATAGTAGGTTAGAGTACGGAATCTGTTGTTGGGGAGGTATATATACGAGTATTATGAGCAATAATCCTTTGATAGTGATGCAAAAAAAGTTTATAAGACTGATCATGCATAAAAGGATGAAGGTTTCATCACTACAATTGTTTCGACAACTGTCTATATTACCTTTTAGATCTTTATATACATATATAAGGTTATGAAAATTTTGTATATCAGGAGTGGGCGGTTTTCTGTCCTGCATTACAGGAATGATTACTTGTAAACAAAGGCATAGTAACAAAGTTTTCGTACCCAGACCAAAATTAACAATATATTCAAAATTTTACTCTGTAGTTGCACCTAGAATATATAACAAACTTCCAGAAAATATTAAAGCCTGCACACAATTAAAAAAATATTAGATTCTTTTAAAAACCTGGCTTTTTGGCATGGATTGTGTTGAAGGTATGTTGGAGGTTTTGGCATTATTATTCTAATTTTATTTGGATGCGTGGGAAATGAGTGTAAGAGATGTGTTAGGGGTATGGAAATGTTTTATTTTTTTGAATATCTGTGTATAGTGTTGTGTTACTTTTTTAAATGTTATAAACTTGTAGCTAAGAATGTATATATGTAGGTATGAAAGAGAGTGTGTACTGTTTATTATGGTATGTGAGTGTGTGTTACGTATGTGTAATTTTAACTAAGTTATATTAATGTTATTATGAACGCAGATCTTTTGGCCTAATTAATTATCACAGAACAAATTATTCTTGTCTTTCTTTTATTTATACTTGTAATCAATTTTAAATTTAATTTTAATTTATTAAGAATTATCTGCTCCCGATGTCATCTTAAATTCTGTTTATTTCTTCTCTTTTTATTTTAATTGAGAGATATGCAGCCTCAAAACTGGCAGACCCATGGAGGCTGCATTATTCATTCCTTTTTTTTCTCTTTTTCTCTTCTTCTTCTTAAGTTTTTTCTGTTGTTGTGTATATTAATTTTTTTTTATTGTTTTAGGATTTAGAAGTAATATTGTTTTGGTTTTTTTCTCTTTTGTGTATTTTATAGTATTTAATGTATTTCTTCTTAAGTTTTTTTCTGTTGTTGTGTGTATTAAGTTTTTTTTATTGTTTTAGGATTTAGAAGTAATATTGTTTTTTTTTCTCTCTCTTTTGTGTATTTTATAGTATTTAATGTATTATTGTGTCTTTCTTATTGCAATAAAGGAATGAAAAAAAAAAAGAAAAAGAAAAAAGTTAAGTTTACCTAAACCTATACTGAAGATTGATTTGAAGCAATTCCAAAATTTATTAATTTTCTAACATTCAATTTCTTAAAACTAATTAATTTTAACTACTAATTTTAACCAAACTATTGGGAATATATATATATATTTTTTGTTATGTCCGGACGAGCCGAAGTCTCGAAAAAGTGTTCCATCTTTTCACTAGTTCAAGTTCTTGCTACTTCATTTCCACTATACAAACAAGCCATTTAAATAGCATACCGATTATTCAAAGCTTATGATATACCAAATATTTTTACTCCTGGAATTCAATTTAAACTATTTGCAAACTTCGTTTTATTATAAATATAAATTTACTATTTCTTTAGTACAACCAAGAATAAATGCATACAAATGTTTACCAAGGATCCAGAACTGATTGGCAATCATTAGTCTAGAAAATGTAGTTGCAACCAAATATATTCTAAAGGTAAAATTTGGCTTATTTAATCAAACTTTTAGTAGTTCTTGTCATTAACTAGACTTTGAACAACTTGAAACAACTTTGAATATGAATGTTCTACTATCATTAAATGATTATTGCAATACTTTGAGATTTTCTTCGAAGGAATACTTACTGAAAATATTGTATTTAGCAAATTTATTAAAGAAATATTTAATAATATCACTTAATTAAAAGTTTTATTCTACGCCATTTACTTGTGCAGTCAATTTAAAAGGATATAACGTACCATACAATAATTGAATAGGTAATGTTTAAAGGGTAGGTTTTTGGTGCCCCGTCCTTAGTTGTTCGTTATTTTGCACCAGAACAGTCCAATATCATGATTCAATGTGATTGAGATCTATCACATATTATATATACGAGGCTAATTACATCTAATCGAAAAAACTTATTAGACAATTAATTGTACAGATAAATTTACAAACCCTTGATTTCATCTCTTCTGAATTATGATTAATATTTGAAATCGTAAATTATGGATCGTAAATAAAAACAAAACAAAAATATATTGAGACAAGTCTCAGTACTTATTTAAGGTACAAAATAAGAAAACCTACTATCTAGATTATATTAGGCATACATGGTAGAAAGAATTGTACATTTGTTAAGAATGTTTTCCAAAACTGTTAATCCAATTTATATGGATCGTTTACTGACGTAGTAAGCACTGTCGTCTAGGACGTAGAATGGTTTTCATGTTGCTTTCCAAAACGAGAATAAGCAATGATTGAGAGCGTTTACGTTTTGTGAAAATTCCTCCTTTTGGATATCTTTTATGCTTTACAATGGAACCGTTAAATATCAACCAAAGCAAAAGAAATGTTTGGCAAAAACCTAAACTAAAAAATCATTAATGGAAATGCTACACCAAAATTTGCCAGTTTAGAGGCTAGAGTAAACAGTTCATTATTATATGACAGCTGAGAACTTTTATTTTAAATAATAGACATATATTTTAAACTGAGTTGGGCCTCTTAGGTTATGGTTTAAAACTTCACGATTGGATTCAATTCACATTTTTTTAAAGTCTCCAACTATATTATTAATTTAGAAACTATTGGACCCAGTCATCCGTGTAGGTATAAATATTTACTTGTTTCCATAAAACTACAACTAAATGTACTTGAAGATATATAGAGCTGAAGGTATACTAAGTTGCGAGGTTTATCATTAACATAGTTTATCGAGGTTCAGTAACTTCTGAGATTAACCCAAAAAATGGCACAAACATAAAAAAATCGCTACGTCTTTATCATATTATTACAGATTTGAAAGATGGCAGTATCATATTACTGTTAAAATAATCTTAGCTTTAATAAATCAAAAAGTAAATCACAAATCAAATTCTTCAAGTTGTAAGTTTTAATATAAACACAAAATGTTAGTGTGATACATTTTCCTGTCTTCGTGTTCGACGTTCATGTTATAAATTATTGCACTATATTATATTACATGAGAAGCACTTCAAATAGGCCTAAATGAAATGTATTAGCCTATTTCCCCAAGGGCCGCTGCGAACAGTCATAAATACATATTGTAGCGGAAATTTCCGAACTGAATCCAACTTGCTATTTTGTCTGAAGGAAGTCTTGTGAAAATACTTGAAGACTGCAAAGTCTACATAAAATACAGGCATTGAAATGCCACCTTTAAAGATCAAAATATAAATAAAGTGACTAAATTAACTCATCTTCCTGAAAAATAACGCATATTTGAGACATGCTGTTTCTTTTGGCCTTTAGCACAACTGTTATATCATAAACTTAATAGTTTGTTTTAGACATTTAATATTGTTTAGAATCTTAGTTTTGACGTTATGCTTAATCCCACTCCTTTTTTTTTAAATAAATTATTAGACATCTATATGGATGTATCAAAAACTGGCGTGTGAAGCAAGCAGAGATCACCCCTAATTATTTATATATAGCATTAACTTAACTTTGTTGTTTATATGCATACTCAGTAGAATAAAACCTTAAATTAAACAATAATTCTTGCAAATAATTCGTTTATAAATCTGTGACAATTACATTATTACAATGGCAAAAATAACTTTATAATTTGTAATTTATAATATTATAAATTGTATTCTATAATAGCTAAAGAATTCTTATTTAATACCCTAATATTTACAAATCATCATATTTACTAAAACAATAAGTACAAAACATGAACTAAAAATCCTGCAGTGACAGTAAAAATTTTTAACTACAACCTGAAATACAATTTAAAGCATCGCATATTTTGATTGAAAGATAAATTTATAATAAATCTAGAATTGAATAATTATTATTTATAACTATTTTAATGTTCATTATTGTTGTTAAGATGTCTTGCAGATGAATGACATTTTATTCAGATCATAATACATAACCTAGTAGCAACGTATAGTTTTAATTTTAACTACTTTTTAAACCCAATTTTAAATTTGTATATCCGTTAATCAAAGGGTTACCATAGCCTAGTAACTACTCATGATTTTTATACGCTGGCACGATGTATAGAGAAAGAGTTGTAGAGGATAAAATTATAAAGTTAAAGCTTATAAAAAAAAAACAGTTTCTTCTTGCGTATGGGAGATGAAACATTATTGTCTGTCATTTCTTCAGATATGCATAATTATTTTTAATTATTATTTTTGTCTGTAGATTGTCTGAATTTCTTTAAATATTTTTGTGCGAGTGCTTGATGTTATTCTAATGCTGATCAAATTTATACTTTTTAGTTTGTTTATTTTTTCCACAATCATTGTTATTATTTTATGGTGAGGGAAGAGTAGGATTATTTTATGAACCACATATTTTACTTTAATTGAGTTTTCAGAAAAATGGCCTTCTTACTTAACAAGAAATGAATTTTTTTCTTCCTTATAATAAAAACTAAATTAATTATTGTACTTATAACAAATATTTTAGTTTGTATTAGTGTATGTAAGAATATAACTACGTCATTTACTTTGGGAAAACGTGTGTTAAGTAATTACTATTAGATTTGTTGCTTTGAGGTTGAAAATTCAACCTCAAACATACAAATACTCTAAATGAAATACTAATGGCCCTAATAAAACTTTGATTTGCCTTTATTTCGTTTCAATAAAAGCGATTTGAAAGTAGTTTATTTGTTTCCAAATGGAAAACTGGATTTAATAAATAAATTTAATACAGATGCGAGAAGTGGCCATTTTCGGGGTTTTTTTAAAAAAAAAGGACCGGCACTCTTAAAAAAGTTACTTAGTGAGGATAACAAAAACTAACGAAATTGTTAACTAGAATATATTTAAGTAAAATAATACATATTACTTAATTGTTTAATCTTCTGGAGGCCTGTACAAATTCATTCCCGCCATATTGTTTCAAACAAATTTCCGTTGTTGTTCCTGCGGCGGGACATAAATTCACAGAATAGAGGTCCTTTTGTAAACTTAGTAACATCAATTAAGTTATTTTATTTAACAGAAATGCAAGCATTTAAAAAAACAGCCTGAAGTTATTAACTTATAGTCTTAAGTCGCAGTATGTTTACCTGCATTCAACATTAATGGCGGTCCTCTTCTAAAAATGATCCCCATTTTCTTCCTCTTGAAAATGTAGTCTTTACTAGATGTCATTCATTGGTCCACAAGATTTTGTCAAATTTACAAATTTAGGCAACGTGCAAATCCTTAGTTTTATCTGCTTCTTTCTGATCAAAAAGTTTTAGTTTATAGGGATGCATTTCCAGTTGTCTTTTAAGAATACGCCATATTGTTGCCTACTTCATATAAAAAGTTTTGTAAAATTTTCTGGAAGCTACAATCTCGAAATAATTGTTATGTGTTAAAAACATTTTTTGCGTGTAAGGTCATTCCTTAAAATTACAGATCTTCTAACCTTGCTGTGTGTCCAACTGACACGTTGGTTGGAGAACAAGAATTCATTATTTTATACGCGACTACAGAGTTCGTTCACCAAACTGTTGTGAGCACATAATTATAGCATAATAACTCTGAATTAGTGCAATGCTTGTTTGTAAAAGAAAAGTTGCGATAGAATATAAAATATCAGTTTATTCATTGAAAACCACTATATAGCATTTATTGTATACCGACAAGTTTACCACCTGTGTTTGTAATTAAACAACAATGAGAAATTTGTTGCTATCATTAAAAATAACACCTGATGTTTTTTTATAAATACATCTCAATGTACTATATCTGCATATCTCTGAGATTGGACAATATTTAACAAAACCACAACTATTTCAATGTTTATCTAACTTTTGAAAGGTTCTGTATATTTATAAGCTTAAAGGAAGATTAGTAATGACTATTAATATTATGTGATTAATTTATTATTTATAATATAATATATTAACATGTATTTAGAAGAAATTTATTATATTTACAATTTGTAAGCTAAACAATTAACAATTAAACAATGAAACAATTGCACTCAGTATAAGTATATTAACCC
>JAGFPH010000156.1:526399-550561 GCA_018207615.1 Philaenus spumarius
TACTGTTTTGTTGGTGACCAACCTTTAAATTATTCACTTTGTTGATATATAAAATAAGTAAACATGAAACGCAATACAACAAATGAATACCCTGAAAATTTTAATGGAAACTTAAAACGAAAAATTATAAAAGTAAAATCAATTCAAAACTACAGAATTCACTTATCTCATACTGAAGTATTAAATATGTTGCTTATATCACCTTAGCATGTAATGAACTAAAACTATATTTTTTATTTACACAACTGGTTTCTTACATATATAAAGAGAGGAATGTCTTCTTATCATCAACGAGTATTCTTATTATATCGTTCCATTATGTTCATCCTATTTTCAACAACAAACACGTTTTTATCATGAATGTAGTGAATATGTGTTACAACATGTGTTATTACAATATGTGTTATTTGAGAAGCACTTGAAGCAGGTGAAATGGATTAGCCAAGGGCCGCTTCGAAGAGACGTAAATAATATATTAGAGCTGTAGTTCCCAAACTGAATCACAGAGACTACATACGCGAATACTTGAAGAATTTAAGTAGTTTACTACAAACCCAACATTAGTTTGAATAAGAAACTTATTCAATTAAAATTTACTGATTAAATCGAGTAAATTAAATTAATTAATATTAAGTTAATCTAATAACACATTAACATAAAGGAAACTTTTAGTTTTACAAGTATTATGAACCAAAAACGTTTCTTCTACTCGGGACACTTCTACCAGACACTAAATAGGCTACCTAAATTTTACTTATTCCTATTCTCAGTTCTTGAATCTATTGCTATGCCTTAACAGGCTCTTTTTTCTTCCTTCGCTATCATATATCAACAAACCAATTGATTAGACCGTTATCCATCTCGGCAAAACAAAAATATGTTCGTTCACCATTGGCTTTGAGAAGTAGTTTAATTCCTCCAGGGAAATTTCAGCTTCAAGATATAGTTTTTTAGACTTAAAGAACCGTACAAAGAACACATTTTTATAATGGAGATACTGAAGTTGAAACTATTCAAACATAATTAACTTAGAACGATTACGATTCATTGGAATTATAAATTCACAACACTAAACCTGTCTACCCTTTTTACCTCTTATTAACAGATGAAATGCTTCTGAATAATCCATCCCACTGTTATAACGTGTACCCGCCCACCCTCAGCCCTACTAAACCTATGTTTACAGAGTAAATTGCTGAAAGATATTGTGTTTTTGGTATTCCACGAGAGACTCTGTTTTCGGGAAGTAAAGCATTAATAATACGTTTATATTGCGAGGGCTTATGAGACTCCATTTAGATTGTCATCTTCTCTATACTTCTATGGTACGGTAATAGTACATACAATTTGTTTTGTATGGACAGAATAAATCATGGAATAATAACTGTTTCGCATATAAAAACCAATTTTAGTGTAGGCCTACATTTAGAATTTTTAGTGGAACATTTTGGGAAATTCAGCGCAAGCCAACAATCTATAACCACGATTTTAGACAACTATTTTTAAAACAGTAGACTAACATTGTAGCGACAAATGTTTTTAAAAGTAGTCTGATTTACATGCTCAATAAAAATCTAACAGTAGATAATTTTACGGTTTCGTAACTCTAAAGGAAAACGGAACCATTATAATAAGTCTTAAGTTTGGCTGTCTTACAGTTACAGCTCTCAAATGAAATGCTGTTCGTTGGTAAGCGCATCACTTGGGAACGGCTGGACCAATTTGGCTATTTTGTGTTTTAAAATGTTTGTTATAGTCCGAATTAGGTTTTTATGGAAAGAAAAATTTGAAAAGTTTCCCGGAAAATGTTCAAATTCGGGGAAAACTGAACATAGTTTTTTCTATGGGATTTTTGTATGAACTCAAGACCATAACTCACAAAAACAGCTGTTCGAAGCTTAGCAACACATGTTTGTTTACATTCATTACCGCAGCAACTTTACTTAGCGAATTTATAATCAGTTTATTATTCTTCAAGAACTAACAGCTTTTTTAGGTTAGATTGACAAACTAAAAACAAATACAAAATAAACGGTAACAGAAACTGGCACATACTTTCCCACAAACATATTTAAATTATTAAACAGATCCACTGTGACTCCATAATTGTATTAAAGTAGGAGAGGGGATACATTAAAGTAGGAGAATAACTAATACATATTATTCTTATTAGCTAGAGAGAAAATTAATCTATCGATTTCGAACAAATTTGCACCAAATATGTCAATTAGGCCTGTATAGATGCACGGAAAAAGGGTTCGAACCCCTTCTCGGCCAAAAAACCCCCAAAAATCAATAATTATTATTTTCATTAGCTAAACGAGGATGTTTAGAAAGATGCGTTTTTTTTTTTGATATGGTAGGGTACATTAAGGGCTACAAATAAGCTAAATTTTACCGAAATCGTTACAGCCGTTTTTTTATAAAAAAAAAATAACTGATTTTGGGGGGGGTTGTCCAAAAAGGGGATTGTTATTCAAATATTTCAAAACCTTTGTTCGTGCATCTATAGAGGCCTAATTGACATGTTTGGTGCAAATTTGTTCTAAATCGATCGAATATTTTTCTCTCTAGCTTTGTATACATACATACATACAGACAGACACTTTATAAAAACACTTTTTTGGACTCAGGATGTCCCAAAACGGATATTTCCACAAAATCTCAACATCGAATTTTTTGTGATCACTATACTTTCTCTGTAGGCTACTATAGTATAGTGAGAAAGTAATATCAACGAAAAATGCTTACCACTGTATTATAATTCAATTCAAACATCGGTTGTTACATATCTGGATACTTAGAGATACAAATCATAATTTCGCTTTCAAAAATAATAATAATAAACAAATTATTTGACACCATGCATAAACATAAGCATACTTGAGTTTAAATATAATTATATTAAAAACTAAACAAACAATCTGAATTAAATTAAAAACCATTAAAAGATCACACTTTTAACTTTATTTTGATTTATAATTGTATATTTAAAAACTAAACAGTATCTTATAAATTAGGCCTATAAATTTAAAATTACAAACTGTATTTGATCCACTTTGTTACATCCTGAATTAACACGGATGTTACAAAGTGATTCAACATACCTTTGACATTCAACATACGAACAAACATTACATTAGTTTAAACATAATTATATTGAAAACCAAACAAACCATCTGAATGGAACTAAAATATAACATTTTTATCTTTATCTTTATCTTTATATAATTCTTCTGTATGTGTGTAGGCCTATGTCACTGAACTCCTCTTAAACGGCTGGACCAATTTTGATGAAATTTTGTGTGTGTGTTTGAGTGGGTCTCTGGATGGTTTCGATTCACAATTGGAAGGGGTTGAAAGGGGGTTGCTACCCCTATACAATAAATGTAAATTAAACTAACTTCATACAAGCTATAAAGCTAAAATTATGTTGTATGTAATATTATCTTTAAGGGTTATATAAAACGCTTTACAATTTGATTACTTGAAATGGAATAACTACCCTTGAAATTAAATAATAACCACTTAATTTTTTTATATTCTCAAAAACTACTCAACTAATGTTAAACAAATTTCACAATTTACACAGTCATATTACACTACAAACAAAAAGATTTAAATGGGGCAGCTACTCCTTTACAATAACAATAAATTGCACTAAATTCCTACAAACTATAAATCTAAAATTATGTAATATTATTCTTAATTTATTTTTAAAATATTTGAAATTTTCAATTAAATTCAATTTAATTACTTAAGTCAAAAGGAATGAAATGGGATAATCACCCTTAAAATTAAACCAAGGAATAACGAAGCATTCCATGTCCACTAGTAACAAATAAAGAATTCAAGCTGAAATGTAACTTAGTGACAAAGCATGCTATCTCGCATATGTTGAAATCCAAAAATCTGCGACCTCATTTTGGTCATCTCAATAATTATTGGTCGTATCAAAAACAGTTCTATATCAAATTTTTTTATAATATTTAAAAGGTTTAAAATAACTATAAACGGATTTGGTACGATGCCTACCAAAGGAGTTATGATTTTGTCAACCCCTATTACACTTACGGTACGGGATGCAGATATTACAAAAATAAACGGTACCAGGAACTGGCACATACTTTCACAAACATATTTAAATTATTAAACAGATTCACTGTGACTTCATAATTGTAGGTGGGGTAGGAGAGGTGATATTAAAGTAGGAGATTAACTAGTAGATATTATTATTATTAGCTAGAGAGAAAATTATTCTATCGTTTTCGAACAAATTTGCACAAAATACGTCTACAAAAAAAACATTTGAAATTTTTTGAAAAACAACCCCCTTTTTGGCCAAAAAACCCCAAAAATCAGTTGTTATTATTTTTATTAGCTAAACGAATATTTTTAGAAAAATTCGGTTTTTCGCGTATGGTAGCGTACATTAAGGGCTACAAATAAGCTAAATTTGATCAAAATTGTTACAGCCGTTTTTTTATAAAAAAAAATAACTGATTTTTTGGGGTTTTTTGGAAAAAAGGGGGTTGTTTTTCAACATTTTTCAAAACCCTTTTTTGTGCATCTATAGAGGCGTAATTGACATATTTGGTGCAAATTTGTTCGAAATCGATCGAATAGTTTTCGCTCTAGCTTTGTATACATACAGACATACAGACATGCATACAGACATACAGACATACAGACATACAGAGAGACATTTTGTAAAAAAACACTTTTTAGACTCTGGGGGTCCCAAAACGGATATTTCCACAAAAATCTCAACATATATTTTTTTGCGATCACTATACTTTCTCTATAGTATAGTGAGAAAGTAAAAAATCAAACATTAGAATTTGGTAATCCATAAAAGATTTACAACCATTTTAACAGTGCTCAATATTATGTCTATTAAGAGAGTAACGCATTCTTGTATTACGCACTCATACGACTGTTATTATTGTGTCCGTAAAAAGTTATGTATTTACATCTATGGGGTCTAGAGATTATGTAATGAAATATAGGTAGACATTTTCAGGAAATTTAACTATGGTAACGTCTGCAACATGTACTTCTACTTAACAATTTTTAATACAATTTTGGTAGCAAAAGTTTGGTGTATATCTATCTCATGTTATTGTGAATAGTTTGAAAGGGATTTTCAAAACAATTGCGTTTATAATTTTCAGACATAAAACTAAAACGGATGACATATTTTTCATATTTATTTTCAGTTTAAAAAACTTTATATCTCTCCGTTTTAGTCCGTTTTTGTTCACTGACAAACTCAACCGATATTTTCCATCTGTTCACTTTCTGTATCAGTCTAGAAGAAGTATTTCGTGTAAAAATTAAGTAGGTAATCTTGTCCACAAAAAAAAGAAATATCTTTACCTCGACTGTAGCTAATATATTTTTTTTTTTTGGGGGGGGGGGGGGTTTAACGTCTTGCTGTTTTGCACTTAAGGCTAATGAAGACGGGACCTCTTAAGCATTCCTAAATGTGGAATTTTACCGAAACATAACTTAAATAATCACCTATTCTCTAAATTTTTACAAGTACAGTTGGAGTTGTTATTGTGCTGTGTAGGGTAATAATTTATTTACGTAATTGGTTACCAGCACAGCCGAGTGCTCACGTGATCCAATATCTCTGATTTATTGAGTTACCTCCTTTAACCTTTATTATATCAAATTAAGGTTAAGGTTAACCTGTACCAATAATCAAATTTTTATAAATTTGAAATAACTACGAACTTAAAATATATTTAAGGAATTGATTTGTTACACGTATGAGCAATGAAAAGGTGTGTTTCAATCTTTACACATCAGTTGTATACAATTTGTTACATAATTTGATCATATAAATTCTGACTATAACATAAATTAGTGTTCATTGCTCATGAAACTTCGTACTATATCATTAAATTGAAAATTCCGACCACCTATTTATCAGGTTAATTCTTATTTTGCTTAACCTTTTTACTTTATGCCAGTTATATTAATGAAGAAGTAGTATAGCGCAGGTAAATAGATAGCCGGTAATTAGGTCCATGTAACTTTAAAAAGTTATATGATCAAATGTCAGTTAGTGTAAGTTGGTAACATCTATACTAATATTATAAAGAGGTAAAGTTTGTTTGTTTTTTTTTTGTTTTTTTTTTGTATGTATGTAATGGGTAATCTCTGGCCCTACTGAACCGATTGAAAAAATAGTTTTACTAATAAAAAGCTACACTATCCTTGAGTAACATAGCCTATAATAATTCATTTCGATAAAAACCTTTTTTTATTTCAATATTTGTAAATTTAGTCAGAAAAAATTTTAGGCTTAGGCCTACAATGATAAACCAACACATGTATTTACATTTATTACCATAGCAAAACCAATTGAATAAAATAACAGATAATATAGCTGTTTGCTCCAATATTTCCATTAACAGCTAATTTCAAAATTTGAAGCAATTATTTTTGTACTTCTAGCTTTTAGGTTAGGGTTTTAAAGTGTAGACCTGAGCCTTGCTGGTTCTTTTAACCATTGTTATAACTGCTGTTATAAAATGTAAAAGATAATTTGATTTGAACATTTAACATTATTTACCATCTTAGTTTTGAGGTTATTATTAATACTACACCTTTATTATAAAAAAAAACATAACATATGATTTTAGAAAGTTCCGTTGGGGGTTGGCGTTCGGAGTACGCAGGGGTCTCCCCTAGTTTTAAATAAATTACCTGTGTGATTGATTTACACTTCAAGAAAAACTATATTTATAAATACCCCTGTAACGAAATAATCTATAATACGTACTCAGTTTGGACTTCTCTTACTGAATCTACATACAGAAAGTTTGCGAAAGTTCATTACTTATTTCTTCAATACAAATGATAATAAATACACACACATCTTATAACTTTCTACGTTGCATCGTTTTTATTGTGTACATAGCGTTCTCGTGAATAGACATTTTGGAAATCACCAAACTATTACCAAATAATATTATTTTTAGCCTTTTCATTTGCTGCAACGATAAGCCCAGCATTCAAAATGTATTCACTAAAAATATTGTTTAGATATCTAAACACTATAATCTTAAGACCAGATTCTTAAGACGAGCTATGCTTTAAAAAATCTGAAGTTCTGAGTTGTGAACATACTGCATGTATTCTTGCTTTTTGTTTTACACCTAATTACATTTAACTGACACAGTATTATTTATAATACTCAAACAGAGATTTTCAGGGAGAAACTACAATTATCATGTTAACGGCGTATAAAATGTAATTTATTTGAAGATTTTATCTTTAAACTACAACTTTATAATTTTATGTAAAGGGTTTTAATTATTTAATATACTTTAAATAAACATAAACACAAAACATTTATATTGCATTTAAACTATAAACAGATTCTTGTTTTTTACATAATCTATTTTAAAATATCATTTTAATGGATGACCGTAAAACCCTCGTTGATTGACAAATCTACTTTTTTCAACCTAGTTCTTACTGTATTCACGTGAACGTAAAGCAACAACAATAAAAAATTGTATTATAATGTTTTCCAGCTTTTTGTTTTCAACAAACGACCCTTACCCTTGGGTCTATTGTACAAGATCGGGGATGGGCACTCGTGGTCGGCCTTTGTCGGTGAGTTATTGCTGCTTGTCCCAGTGTCATTATCTAAACTTTTTTAATTGAGAGAAAAACTTAAAACAAAATATATCACGCGCTGTGTTTTTATCGCCTGATTATTTTCGTACCAAATATGAAGGAAGTCGGTAAATTTTTGGGAAGGCAAAGTAAATTATTAAATCGTATGTGTGTTTTCAAATAATTCTTTATCATCATGAACATGTAAAAAATTACATTGATTAATGATTGATGAGTTCTATAAAAACCTCTTACTTACACAATGTACACAATAATCATCACCATGCAGTGGCCAGACAGTTTTTTTTGTTAATTAAATGCAGTATTAAAATATAAACATAAAGTAAAACTATTAAATAACTGGGCTATATGCATTGAGCATCAAAAAAAATTAAAATTAAACACATCTTAATATTATATACATAAAAAAGCAACAAAAGAAATTGGCAAGACATAAAATTAAATTTTTCACAAATTTTACACACTTATTATTTGAGCCTATACTATTATATTTGCTATAATGATAAGAATTTATAGCTTTCTGTATTGGGTAGATAGTTTTTTAACTTTCTCCAAAGATGACCTTAATAGATACTATTATGACACTTTATATTTTTAAGTAATACCCCTACATTTAACATAAAAATAATATAAAACATAATACAAAGAAGAGAATAGAGAAATAGTCAAAAGGAAAGAGAAAAGAGTCAAATATCTTGATGTTGTTTTCTTATCATGCTTGTCTTAGTTAATATTTACTATTACTTAGTGTAAAATAAAGTTTCCTGAAGTGGCCTGTCCTTTATTACTAATCTGGAGAACTACTGAATAATTCAAATTCTCAATTATTACACGTCATTTAAAGCGTTTGAGTAAATAATATTATAACTTGTCATATTTAAAAAAAACTAATAAATTGAATAAGTAATAAACAATGCACAGTGCTTAGTGGAATAATTTGTAAAGAACGAAATGAGTTACGTTCTTTTTTGAACAATTCAAAGTGTAATTTAAAATATTAACATGGAAAGTCCATTAAAATAAAGTACACGATGATAAAATATGGCTGTTGTCCCTACCTCGGCTGTCTTTATCAAAGAATTACATAATATAGACTAATAAAATAAAGGATTTGTCAACACATAAATATAAATTATGCGACCAAAGACAATTAACTATATTTTGCTGTGTATACCGAGCATAATAGATGATAAATTCGTCTTTACTAAACTACTTAAATGGTCTCGTGAAGGTATCGCAGGACCTGTTACCTCCAATAAAAGAAAGACAAATTTAAAATATAGCAAAAACATAATAATTACCGTTTGCGACTTCTGTTGCTTACACATCTGAACAATAAGTTGAAGATATATGTTGATCACACAATATCTACAAAAATATCCATAACAACATTTGTCTACTGTATATAACTTAACGGTACGTGATGATACCGAGCAACCTGGATGTGTTTCGACGCAGCGCAAGTCAATTGTGTCTCGGCCTATATAGATTTTTGTATGGTTGTCTTAGCGTAACCGTTTTCATCTTACCACGGGAACATTATTTGAGTACAGTTAACCACCATTTTATAATTTTACTAGACAGAAGCAATTATTTAGAAATAAAATATGTAACTATCGCTTTATGTAATACTCAAATATCGTTTATAAAGAGATTTGTTGACACATGTCACTGAGGACATGATGAAATAGAAGACGCAAGTTCAAGTATGCTATATATTATATATATATTTTTTTACTATAGGGTATTACATTTTATTTTTTGCAAGTTAATAAATGACTTCTTGGAAAAGCGTGGGAAGGTTGCTTGTTCTTAACACGGTGAATGTTGGGTGCGGCAAATACAATACATGTATATTTATTATAGGCTACACGTTTATTCTTTTATAATGGAAAATTCCTAAAATATTGTTATAAATCATCCTTTGTGTAATTATTACTTTGTAGTTACAAAAATATCAGTTTTATTGTATAATTAATCCATTTATAGTTTAAACATATAAAGTAGTTTAGAGGGGAAAATAAGATAGTTCATGAAACAATGTCTTATATATTTGATATTTGAATACTAACCCAAATTACGAATTCAATGGGCTGGGGGGATATCTAGTAGATGTGTTAGTATAATTATTATATTGATGTTAGTTAAATATTACACATTACTTCCTTCAGAACGTTATCCGCCCATTATGTATACTACACAATTAATCACCTTAAATTGATAATGGGTCAAATAAATTCCAAAGAGAATTTCTTAACTGAGAGTAGATAGTAAATTAATTTTTATTTCCTCCTGCTTTTTAAACAACTTCTTTATAAATCAGTAAACATACATTATTCTCTAATAGCTTTATTAGGTTTATATGTTCAGTAAAAACCTCATTGTAAAATTAGGATGCGTCTAAAGACTCACATTTCATAAACCATTATCGTTATTGATGTTCATATTCAAACGCAGAGGACGACGATAGATGAGATTCTGTGAAATGGATTAAAACCTTAGTTCGCTTCGTAGAAGCCGTAGGTATTTTGATGAAATAAGGCTCATCAGAATAAGCTTAAATTAGAACTTTAGACTTTTAGATTGTGAACGTCTATATTTTCTAGTCTGATAATGTAGTTACAATACAATACAATACAATAGTTTTATTTTGCTTTGAACGTGTTTGTTTACAATGTAATTAGCAATAGTCCATTTAACTTAAATTACCTTAAAATTTAACATTTAAATTCATTTACATCAGAATTCATATATTATTACCTAATGAGTAGTTGGTAATATATCAATTGTTTCAGGAAATCAGATATACGCAGTTTAAATTTCTTTTCTGTCAAAGATTGTGTAGTACCTGGCAGCTTATTATACAGCTTAATTTGTTGAAAACTGTGGCTTTTATTTGATCTCGTAAGCTTGTTAAAAGGAGTAACCAAATCCTGTTTATTTCTAGTATTATAACAATGTCTTGAGCTGTGATTAACAAACTTTGAAATATTCTGCTTAACATAGTTCAAATATGAATAAATATATAAAGAGGGCAATGTCAAAATCTGTAATTTAGAGAAACTGGCTCTACAAGACTCTCTATCCGATAAACCTACCATAATTCTTACAGCTTTTTTTTTGTAATAGAAAATCTTTGAACGTGAGACTAGAATTACCCCACAGCCTAATACCATACATCAGCAGTGAATGAAACAAGCCAAAATAAGTCATAAACAGGACATCCAAGCTGACAACCAACTTAAGTTTTCTCATTAAAAATAATACCCTCGAAAGTTTCTTACATAAAGCATTTATTTGTGGTTGCCAGGTAAGCTTATTATCCAAGTAAAAACCCAATAGTTTTACATGTCTAACATCACCATCACCTATAACTCCATTTCTAAGTGAAAACAGTATATACTCAGTCTTACTATCATTTATCATTAAGCAGTTTGCATCAAACCAGGTTTTAGCTTTTGCTACAGAATGTTTAAATAAAGCATCTGTTACAACACCATCTTCAACTCATTAATAATGTGTTGTCAGCATATAAGACTGACATGGATGGGATTTTACAGCTAAAATCATCGACAAAGACTAAAAAAAGGAAAGGCCCCAAAACAGAACCTTGTGGCACACCCGAGATTACATCTTCACAACCGGACGCATCATTACTGCTTACAACCATTTGCTTCCTACTGCTTAGATATGACTCTATTAATTTTAATTCTATGTGTTTAATATCCAAGCTTACAACACAACTTTCTGTGCGATATACAATCGACGGCTTTGCTTAAATAAATTAGGCACATGCCAGTAACAAGTCTATTCTCAAACCATGACTAACAAGAGTCCCAACCGCCATGGAAGTTGAATACTTAGGCCTAAACCATATTCGTGCTCATATAGCAGATTATTGTCTATAAAGTAGTCATATAGCTGAACAAAAATACATGATTCTATTATCTTACTTATTATAGGATAAAGTACTAAAGCGATAGGTCTGTAACTCTCAGGAAGATTTCTGTTTCCCTTCTTACAGATGGGAATTATTTTTGTTAACTTTAAGCAATCAGGAAATGTTCAATCAGTTAGAAGCAAATTAATTAAATATGTTAATGGCAACAATATCACACATACAATGTGTAGAATTGGATAAACCATGTACATCTCCTGCATGAGAAGAACTAAACCTATTAACAAGGACCAAGTACAGTTTTCGGTTCTAATTCCGCATACAATTCCTATTTGGAAGGCATGCTGGTTTTTTAAAGTTATTCAAAAGCTCAATATAATTAGTGTCATTTGAAAAATCATTACCAAAACCAATATTCACAGGGACATTTGCAAAATAACTATATCTACAGGCACTGACAAATTAGTAGGTTTACTGGAAGATTCTGCTTTGACGATACGCCAGGCAGCTTTACACTTATTATTAGAGTTATTTATAATGGCATAATTTGCAGCAATTTTAGCATCCCTAATGGCCTTGTTACATACCTTTTTAAATGTAATTTGTTAATTTTTAGTAAATATTTCCCTATATTTATAATTGTTTGTATTCGAGGAAATGTATGTATATATCAAAGAATAAGAAGGTTAATTCTATTTTATATTTGTTGAATTATAAAAACTCTTGTCAAACTGCTTATTACTGTAGTTGAAAAGAAATAAAGAGAAAAGTTAAATTTAGCTGTAGTTCTTTATAGATTGTAGGTGTGTTTATTAAACTGTGAACGAATATATTAAAACTGATTTTATTAGAAGTGATTGTAACTGATATCAATCGCGATAGTTCTTTCTCAATTCTTTTCATTTTAAACACAAGTTTTTGTTGTAGATCGCTGTTTATTTCTGTATTTAAGGTATGAATTGTGTAATTTTTAGGTAATATGTAAGGCTTTATATAAATTTAATTATGTAAGTTTTAAAAAATAAATATATTTCATACATAAATCTTTGCAGACATCAAAATGATAAACATCTATGGTTACTGCTACTCTTTGGCGCATTTATTTTTTCCTATTAATTTTTTTTTTTATATTTGATGGATCTTTCTCTATAATTAAACATTAAAGAACAAACCCCCCCCCCCCCCCACAAAGACTTTGCATTCGTGTGTGCGGAGTGCAAACAGCTAGACTTACTTAAAAGACTACTAACAAAAAACGACAAGCAAATTACAATTTCTAAGAAGAAAAAATACGTAAATAAATCTTTGAATATAGTCCGAGCAGCAAAAAATATCATACACTCAAACATACAGTACCGATAAAGGATAAAACATAAGTGAGAAAATAAAAGTTACTTTATACAAGTGATGGATTTTTCCCGATTGTTCAACATTTTCGATATAACTTCAAAAGAAGAAATCCACCACTGTCATGTACAATTTCAAGGTGGCCGCGCAGTTGATACATTTCCTGCCTGACTATATACCAGTGCAATCCGCACAATGAATTACATTATGTGGAGGGGAAATTAGGCCATCCAAGTTCTCATTCTGCGGAAACGTTTAGTAGTTAACACATCCAAAGTAAAGTATGCCATACTATTTTGTTCATGGAGAGAATGGCAAAACAACACGATACCGCACCAAAATTTCATTTTTGTGACTGTTACTGATGAACTTCTGCGGGTTCTTTAAGTTAACTACTCCATGAACATGGAAACAGGAATCATATAAAAATAAAACAAGATTAAGGTAGCTTTTATTTTTAGAAAGGAGGTATAATGTGTTATTCAAACTGATTTACTACTGGCATCTCATAACACGTGATGTCTTCACAGGTTGATTTAATGGACACATTGCTACATGTGTGCTTAGACCTTTTTAGGTTTTGGAAATGAGTATTTGACTCTGACAGTATGAACGTAACGTAACGGACTAAACTGGGGAAAGACAGTCGAACTGTTATCTTTTTTTTACTTGTTCTACGTTCCTGGTAAGTGTAATTTAAAAATCTTTCAGAATTATAAAATTGAATGACCTTTGCTTTTGTCAATAGGAGTATTATTACTACTACAAACTCGCGTGCAATATCTTCTTGTACCGACGCCATTATTACATTACAAATATTATAGTAGCGAGTTTGTATCACAACTTTACTGGAAACTACAACGCTCAACACGTATCGGGTTTATAAAACTCCTTTTAGTACTACACAATTTAGTATTTTCTCCAAATAGACCACTCATATATAGCTGTTTTAATTGTGCTTGACGTTTAAGAAGCAGTATACCTTGATTTTATTTTGTTATATTTATGTTATGTTTTGTTTAGTTGAATTTATTCAAACTTGTATTTAACAAAATTTGTCATTAGTGATAAAACTAATTATAATAACACGAACAGTAAACAGTAAAATAAGTATCATTAACTACGCAGAAATTACTAAGTTTATGAGATGACAGCTTTTCAAACGATCGATCAATTCAAATCAAATCGATGCTGAGAGTTTACTAAAAATTAATAAAAAAGCATCCTTGCTATAACAACTGTGTTTCAAGCCGATTTGTTTCTAAGTAAAATAGGTAGATAATCATATAAAGCAGACACCACATTTTAGGATAATGTGTCACTAACATGTCCATACTATTATAATTTTAGGGTGTTTAGTTTAATTTGTGTTCAAGTGATTGTATGTCTAGAACCATTATTCTTGTCATAAAACAGTAGGTATGGGAACCGAGGTTATAAACATGACATGGTGTCTAAAACAGCTCACTGCGAATTAATTGCGAGGTTGTTAATCACTCCAACGCTAAACAGATCTTGCTCTAAACTCCTTCTACGAACTGTTAACTTTATTTCGCTTAAAAAAAAACATGCTTCCAGGCGTAAACACTTCAAGGCGTATAATCATATTGGACATGATGAAAATGTGTTTTAGCGAAATCTACAATGTTGGATACAGTACTAGAAATTTGCGAACAACATTTCCGATGGGGTGAAAATAAATAGCTGGATTAAAATAACTACAAGAACAAGTAAACAAATAATAATGTTGAACAAATTGTTACTCGTGTAACCAGCTAACGTACACGGAAGTATCTTTCTAGTTTTGTAAAAACAATTTTGTAATGGTGAAATACTGAAATGAAAAGTAACCAAATTATTAAAGTAAAACCTATATTACAAAATGAATAAAATCTATAACCTATTATAATTATTAAATACCTAATACCAACACACAAAATTAGAAGTAATATTTCAAGTCAAATGAATACGTGTTGAATCAAGTAGCTTAAAGTACGGCTCAGGTAATGTTAGTTCACCACTTGACAACAACTTGAAAAACTGTGAAAAAATAGAAACTGTAATTTTATTACTTGAAACATAACAAAACTTTTATAGTTCATGTACGTTGATTTTCACTTCAAAATTAAATTTCGCATCACTTTTTAAATAAGTGCAAACTTATCTTAAAATTAATTACTTAGTAATAAATAATTAAAAAATACTTTATACGAAATAAATAATACTAGTACAATATGTCATAATTGTTTCAGAACCTCCCAGAAAGTCTTTACTCTTGTAATTATAATTGCCCATTAGATTTATGTTTCCTATTTCCAATAAGCCTACCGGAGCATATATTTCGTACTCCAGGCGTTTTCTGTGGTATCTATATCCTGAGCAACATGTCCCTGTCTGTTGCAAACAAAGCACCGGCTTGCGTTATTTCCCCTGAAGTTATATGCGACCATCTGTCTTGAAAGTATACCCTTCGCTCCCTGCTATCTGCTCTTAAGCGACTCCTACTGGAAAACCCATAACCATGCTAAAACTCCAGTTTTCTACTGAAACTTTTATCTCTTGCCCGTTCGTTTCCTTAAGAACCTACTATTGGAATTTTCCTTAAAACGTTCTCTACTCCTGGTCCTATCATCTCATCATTCCCATCATTATATCTATGTTGTCCTGTATTTCCTTTTCCTTACTTTCTCGGCCTCTGTGCTCAGAACATAATCTTTTTCGCAACATGAAATATTCCTTTTCATCAATTTGAATATGTTTTTCTAATTTCAACAATGTTGATTTGTCTAACATCGCTATCTGCTGCAACATTGCTGGACTCAACCCCTTCAAAATGTACTCAACCCCCTGGATTGCACACCTCCTCCTCTGCCGGTTCAATCCTAGTACACAAGGTAGGGATGGCATTGTACCCTAACATTTAATTGGATCAACAATAACTCCTTGATCTCTGTAGGTGCAAAAGCACGGAAAAAAGCACTCTTGACATCCTTTCACCTCACATTTTCATTTTTCCTTTCAACATTTTCAAAATAAGACAAAGCTACCTAATCCAAGAACATGGAAAAGAAAACAACCTTTTTTCATCCAGCCAGTTACTTGCTTTAGCCGCGCACTCGAACCTGCTTATGTGTACAAAAATATCCTCACTTTGAAATCCTTAAAATGTCCCCCGATTGTAAAATGGCGGACTTTCTTGTTCCGTAACCATTTTGTTCTTTAACCTTTTCTCGCTGCTCAATTTTTTTTTAAAAATTCAATACGTATCCTAGACCGATAGTCTCTGTCAACGCGCATGCTTAGCAAATTCCCTTCAGTGTTGATGATAGTGACCAGGCCCCGATTTAGGGTAAGCTTAACCCTGGGCAAAACCTTTTGTAGCCATCCCCTCCCACAAAAAATTACTGGAATATTTGTGATTTCTTAATAGTATTGTTGGGTTACCCCAATAATGGTGGGCTGATACCATATACTGTTATAAAAATAACGTGTAGGTATTAACCTGAAATATTGTGTGTACTGATGATAAAAAAAAATGGTAGGCTTATATTCTTCTTTAAATAAGATAAATTTTTTATAATTACGTATTTAGTGCAAACTGCAAACATGCATGAACATAATTTTAAAGGTACCAGTTTGCGCATTTCTAATTTTTTAAGAGTAAAATTTGTTTTTAATAATGCCTACAAGTTTGTTGTGTTATTCCCTTTTTCTCACCAATATTTTGGAAATAATAAAAAAAATCTTCAAAAAGTTTTCGCCTCCCAGAAATTGTCGCCCTGGGCAATTGCCCAGTCTGCTCATTGGTAAATCGGGGCCTAATAGTGACGCAATTATCGCCTAATGCTGATCTCTAATTAATATTGCCTAGGCCGACTTTAGCATATCCATCAACTTTTAACAATACTTAATTTAATTTATCTGTCAAGTCCACCTACCACACTACTAAAACGTACAAAATATACTTAAAATAAACACACTAAATACACTTAAACTACTCAAACCTGTAACACAAAATACTTTAATCATAGCTATTATTAAAATATTAAACAAATTTTTACCATCGTCTCTGACAGAAAATACCCAAAAAACGTAATCCTCACTTTAAAACCCACAAAACTTTTTAAACAAAAGAATCTTCCTAATACAGTACAATTACAATTTAGGTAAAGACCTAAAATCGGTGAATCAATCCATCATTTATTACTAAGTGGCTACTCGCTTGGCTCAAATTTT
This sequence comes from Philaenus spumarius, assembly GCA_018207615.1. Lineage (NCBI taxonomy): Eukaryota > Metazoa > Arthropoda > Insecta > Hemiptera > Aphrophoridae > Philaenus > Philaenus spumarius. The sequence goes on from JAGFPH010000156.1 coordinate 543,540, forward strand.
AGTAAGAGGATTACAAACATAATATATCATACAATGTATTCGAGTCTATATAAACATCTATTTGCTTGATGGTGCTAAATACATTTAATTCTACGCTGTGTACAACTACAATAATAAACTTTACTCTAAATCATATGCTTTATTCAACGGGCAAATCTGAGTACAAATTTCTACTCCCCAAAAATTCTTTTTAAATATATATATATAACTCTTCCATTGATCAACCCACAGAAACTGATCCTATCCCAGAATTCGCATAAAACAATTTTCCCTTTTATATCCACAAACTGTGCCCTCATCTTTACTCTGTCCAGGTAGTTCCGGTCTGTGCAGTCTGCTTCCTCCTCTCTATGTAAAACTAGGCCGACACCCCTCACGGAAAAAGTCCTCGGTTCCCTTATGTCTCTATTTAAAACTTATGTTCCTCCCTCTCAGTTTTCCGTTTTGTCATCGTACTCCTATGATGCCCTCTCAGTGATTTTACATAAGTTACACAGCAACAAATAACTACTCTATAATAAATAATTGTGCACCTCTGCTATTGTCACTTTGTTGGCAACTCATTAACACACCACATAACCCTTAAATTCAATATTTTTACTCATAAACTATAGATATACAAACACAAATAATGTCATATTATAGTTACGATAATGTATATAATTAATCAAATTAAGTTCATGAATTCAAATTCATTTAATAAAAGTATAATGGAAAGAGAGCCATTATGCTAACTTATAGAAATCAACCCTTTGTATTTGGCACAATTTCTGTACTAAACTCCATTATTGCCTAATGCAAACACTTCGTTTCCTCTGGCATCATCTTCGTATTCAAATTCTAGATTAAAGATGAAAGGATAACATAGTTAATAAAGTCTCGGAACATAATGAAGCTTTGACTTTCATTATGTGCGAGTAATACTTAAATTTATGAAAATCAAGAATAATTCAACAAATCTATATACCAATTCTGTTACTAGTTTTAATTCGGATATTTAGCATCATTTATGTACTAAAATCAATACACGCCGATTCCGTTATCGATTGACTAGGAGTCTGGAGTCCTAGGCATGTTTAAAAGAAAGCTATAATAATAAAATAAAATAAAAACCAAATAACGTAGTCTCAGAACTAAGACTGAGAGGTCAAAACAAGATAAAAAATACAATAAATGCACGCAAACACGTAGTAACATACTGAGGCCGGAACAGAATGGCGGATGCAGAAGTGGCCTATTGTTTATATCAAAGCCCACTAAAGAATACCGTTGAGGGACGGGCTTGTGTACACCGAGCCCTTGAACGCTCCAATCGCCGTAGTGCGACGTTGTCACGTTCTTCCCACGCTTCTAACTGACTGCGGCCATTGAATATATAACCTATAAGAAGGACACACCTTACGGCCAGAATTCAGACCAATTATTTTTCTGTAATTGCTACTTTTCGCCTTTGCCACCAGAGTTCTCTGATCCCTTTTTTCCTCGTGTTCTGTGCGAGAGAGAGCGCGCCGGGGGTGTGACAGAGAGCGGGGATGTTGTGAGAGAGAGAGCGGAGATAGAGAATCCTTTTTTGAACCTACAGTATAAGCACTGGTTTGGTTTTAATTTAGATGTCACTCTTCTCGATAGCATAATTGAATATGTAGAGGGTTGAGTATATTCAGTGGTTAAACTTAGTTAAATAGTAATCTTTAGTTTATTAGTGTTTTTAGCTGAATTAGTTATCGTCAATATTTAATTAGTTTATTTGTGAGTAGTGTGTCGTTACTATATTACTTTTATTAGTTAGTAGTGAAATGTCTAGAGGTGGTAAGTGTTCGTATGTTAATTGTGAAAATACGCCTGCGAAGAACAGAGAATTGTATACAACACTACTTGACTACATGTATACAAAATTTTAGAATGGGATGACTATGGGTTCTTGTGAACAAAAATATTTTGTATGTCTGTTCAAGAAAATTTAGGGAAAATCCTTGCAATTGTTGCCATAGTGTACAACAGCGACATTAAATTAAAAACTTGCTGTAAACTTTTTTATATTGATATGATGCATTATTTTGAAATTGAATTTAGTAAAAACTAAGAATAGTTTACTCTACTAGGTTAAATGTAATACAATAAAATTGAGCATTTTTCTATAATTAATAATTATGGTTAAACAATAAACTTACCACCAGTATATAATCATTTTACTTTCTCACTATACTATAGTATAGAGAAAGTATAGTGATCGCAAAAAAAAATCGATGTTGAGATTTTTGTGGAAATATCCGTTTTGGGACCCCCTGAGTCCAAAAAAGTGGTTTTTATAAAATGCCTGTCTGTATGTCTGTATGTATGCCTGTATGTATGCCTGTATGTATGTCTGTATGTATGTCTGTATGTATACAAAGCTAGAGAGAAAACTATTCGATCGATTTCAACCAAATTTACACCAGACATGTCCAGTACGCCTGTATAGATGCACGAAAAAGGGTTTTGAACAATTGTGGAAAACAACCCCCTTTTTGGCCAAAAAACTCCCAAAAAATCAGTTATTATTTTTTTATAAAAAAACGACTCTAACGATTTTGATAAAATTTGGCTTATTTGTAGCCTTTAATGTGCCCTAACATATACAAAAACCCGCATCTTTCTAAAAATTCTCGTTTAGCTAATAATAATAATAACTGATTTTTGGGGGTTTTTTGGCCATAAAGAGGGTTGTTTTTCAAAAATTTTCAAAACCTTTTTACGTGCATCTATAAAGACCTAATTGACGTGTTTGGTGCAAATTTGTTCGAAATCGTTTATAATAATAATAATAATATTTATTAGTTAATCGCCTACTTTAATAAAAGTATACAAAGCTAGAGAGAAAACTATTCGAACGATTTCAACCAAATTTGCACCAGACATGTCCAGTAGGCCTGTATAGATGCACGAAAAAGGGTTTTTAGCTAATAATAATAATAATAATAATAATAATAACAGATTTTTGGGGGTTTTTTGGCCATAAAGCGGGTTGTTTAAAAAAAAAATTCAAAACCTTTTTACGTGCATCTATGAAGACCTAATAGACGTGTTTGGTGCAAATTTTTTCGAAATCGATCGAATAGTTTTCTCTCTAGAATAATAATAATATTTATTAGTTAATCTCCAACTTTAATAAAAAAACTCTCCTACCCCACCCTACAACTCACAGTGAATCTGTTTAGTAATTTAAATGTGTTTGTGAGAAAGTATGTGCCAGTTCCTGGTACCGTTTATTTACAAAGCTATTGCGCATCAAAAAGTACAAAATTTGCTCCTTGTGATGGAAACTACTTTTTTTTTAATTATACGCATTATTGGCAAGTATCCTCGTTTATTCATTTGATAATTTTGTATAAAAAAATTGTAAATTGCTATTTCGTTCGTTTTTAATTATCACGAAACCGAAGGGCTTAACTCAAGTTATAACATTGATTGCCGGGAAAAGTTTTCTCTAACGGGCGTACCTCAGGAAAACCCGATTTCTCGCTAAACTAAAATAATGGTACGAAATGGTGAGGACACCAAAAATGAAGTCAATACAAAAATAACTTTCCAGTACAGTTCAACTTAAGTAGAACCACACTTCTTAAATTCGCTCACTTGAAAAGTTTGTAAAAACGAGATGCGCCCTTTCGTGAATTTAGTGACAATAATCATGAAATCATAAATATAAAAAAATCATAAAATCGTATAATTGTATGAAATATAGTAATTATATTTGCAATTTGTATACTGGTTGTATAAAATTATAATATACATTGAGGTTATAACAATTTGTTACAGTATACATTGTCTTTTTAAAGTGTAATTGTACTTTTATGTTGTAAAATTGGCTTTTTTTTTACATGATAAAGGTAGAGTTTAGTTGGTTTAGTTTATATTCTGTTGAGTTTGATATATTTGTGGATTTTCTGTGCAATTTTGCTTGAATTTTATGTAGTTACTAGTTTTATATAAATTAAACGTTATTTTACCAATCAATGTGGTTGTTTGTTTTACAATTTTAATTTGTGTTATATACCCCCTCTCAAATTAGTATCACAATTTGTTCAAAATTCAGTTACACGATTTTTGACATTAGGCCTATTATGGTTTTTAGATTGCATACTCAGCGAATTTTACATGCTAAAATAATAAATGTAGACAAGGCTTCCTTCCAAGTAAAATCAACTTACGTCCATAAATAAGCATGCTAAAATATTCTCCATAAGAATAACATGGTAGTGAGTATGCAGGTTTGCTGTCTCAGGAAACTATAAATTTGGGGATTTTAGGCCATAATCTATTAGATCTCAACTAGATGAAGCATGCAGTTTTAATTAACTAACAATAATATCTTTAGTTCATAAATCGTGTTTCAATTCAATTAACGCATAGTGCAATTGTAAAATGAAATAGAAAATAATTAATTTAAATGCTATTATGAAAGTATAGCCTACATCAAGTGAGCATACGTTTCAATATGCGGCTCTGTGGTTCTGGATGTCTTTTAGGCAAGAGGCATCTCGACCACCGAACACCTAGCTGAGGCTGAGGCAGAGGGAGGGGGGCTGCCGAGTCGAGTATTGAAAGAACTACTAGCGCTGCTTCGCGTCGAAGGCGAGAACTAGCGTTCTGACCTGTCGAACTGGTCTGAATTTTTAACACGGCGAGTGTCCTTCTTATAGGGTATATATTCAAAGCTGCGGCTGACTCAACGCACTTATAATTCTTTAAACTGTGCGAACAAGCCTCGAGCGGTAAATACCAGGAGTGTTCGAGGCTAGTAGATATGGCAACTCTGCGCGCCCATCCTATTTTCCGCCTCGCAACTGTATTCTTTAGTGGGTTTTGATATAGTATCCTAGCCCGGGATCAGATACAACGCCCTCTGGCGTCCCAACAAGTAAAAGTTCAGCTTGTTTATTAGTAATGGGGATATTATAATCTAGTTTAAGTTCCTTTTTTAATAACTGGAAACCACAACGGCCTTACTTCTGTGCTTGTTTGGCTGATAGGATTGTCCGTACTTTATGTACATGGCTTCATTTATTTTAAGTTTGTATAACTTACATTCCAGGTGTATTATTTTAGTCTCTTCTCGGCAGTTTTATTTCATAAATTCAATTTGTGATTTTCTGTCCTGGACTTATTTTAATATTATAAAAAAGGTCAAATTTGTCCAGATGTAATGTTACAAAAATGGCTGACCCTACTTGATAAAATCTAATACTGATGGATATAATATACTGACTTTCCTGACAAATATAAGTTCATTAATAATTTAGAAAATGTAAAAATACTATTATTTAAAGAATGAAATATCACTTATTATCTTATTAGCAAATTTCCAAAGGTTATTACAGTGACTCTTATTTGAAGTTAGGAGTAGTCTATGAGCACCGATCATGATCCCCAGAACACGTTTTGGGATGTCTTCAAAAAATTATATATACATATAAATATATACTGTTAGCTGTGTAAGCAATCTTTAAATGGAGAGGCTTAGGGTCATTGTTCATCAAATTATAGTATCGTTATCCAAGTCACTTCAATAAATAAATAACTGTAAATTATAGTTACGTTTGAATTTGTCCGTCCTGTGACTTCCAATGGACAAACAGAACTTCCAAATCGAGTTGAATATTATCAAACACATAGCCGAAGCCAACGGGTTTACCAGTTCGTTAGTTTATAAGTTACTTTTCAAACACAAAAAAACCTCAGCATAAGCCTAAACAAAAATTGGACACTGGAAATAGCAGAAAATACACTAGTGTCGAATACACCAACCTAATACCCAATATGTTGAAGGATGCCTCATCGAAACATAATATATGTGTAACATACAGGGCGAACAACAACATCCAGAAGTTACAGCGATCAAGACGACCCATTACCAAAAGAAAAAGTCAGGTGTTATAAACTATGTTGTAGCGATTTCTTTAGCTTCTACATCGGGCAAACGGGCAGAACATTCGAAGAACGCAACAAAGAACATTTGCCACAAAGGAACTTACGTGATACAAAGTCAAACTTCGCACATCATAATATAGTCGATAATTATCACAGATATACAATTTCGACTTGTACAAAGGCTTGTACTAATTTTGACCATAATATGAAGCCTCTCCATATTTGTAAGAAGGGTAGATTTATGAACGCGGCTGAAGAATTTGAAATAAATCTGTTTTTTAAATCAATTTACTTATAATATAATATCAACATTACCTTAATTTGGTACGTCAACTAATCCTTCTTTCTTCTCACTTCTTATTTTACTACCGCGGTTTCGGGCATTCGCCCATCTTCAGGAAACACTTAACAACACAAAAAACATTAATAAAAACATATATTTAGCTCCGAGTGGAGATTACTAAAAGTTAATTTACGCATCTGACGTGCACGTCATGGAGTTTAGTAACTAACTCACTGTAGGCTAACTGTTGTGTATGGCAGTGTCACGCGTGGTAGACAACGAAGCTAACCCTGTCAAGCTAACCCTCGTGAATGAGGACCATAAATGTTTTTGTACTTGTGCGTGTATGGTGTCTGTTATATGTGTTTGTGTTTTTGTAATGTGTAACGACCTCCAACGGAGTCAACAAATTTCCTACTGATGATGGGACCACGGGCCCGAAACGCATTTTTACTCAGCCCTCAAAATTTGTATTAAAATATCTTTTAGTTCTGATTATTGAAACATACGCTGTGATTTTGATAGCACTGTCCAAGGGGGTGTCCTTCGCATTATGGTTATGCTACATAAATAATTGTAATGTGCCTCGGTTTTCATTTTTTATTTGTTTCATTTACATATTTTTTAAATGTTTTTTGTTGGGAGTGATTGACTTGTGTATTATTGATGTAACTTAAATAACTAAACTAAAGTGTTTCTACCATTTATTTTTTATTTCAATTATGTACTTTAAAGATCTATTATGTTATATCATCGTGATATTAAAATGTAATTTTTAATTCATTATTAACTAATATGACTATAGTTTTAATACTATAAGTGTAATGTA